>JAVJIX010000157.1:1887500-2100000 GCA_036785185.1 Paratrypauchen microcephalus | reverse complement strand
GCCCTGACCGACAGTATAAATTGGTTAAAAACAAATCATCAAGGGTCATAGTAAACCTGATGAGTTCTGTGATTAAAAAGTGTATTTTTAGACTTGTTCCAATTTGCTCTATTCTTCCACTGACCTAAATTAAGAGCGTTTTTGTTAGCAGCGTCACAGATTAAGCAACATTTTTCCCAAAGCGGCTGCTGTATTTTGTCAAAGCTACTGTTTCCTTCAAACATCTGCTAAAGCATTTTGTTTTGTTGTTCTGCCCATGATTATTTTCACAGAGCTTTCTAAAATATGGTCAAATGAGTCAAGGGATGAAATTGCCAAATTTGTATAAAGTTACATCCAATGTTTAATGTGTTGATTCAGCACAGGAAACAGACAAAAGAGTTGATTTGCTTTAAGGCTTTATATTACGCAAAATTGACTATTGTGATCTTTATAATCTTGTTACCTCATCCAAAACATACCGGGAGTGTTTTCAGTTTGAGAGATGAACAGCCTAAATATGCAGGTTTGTGTTTTAAAAGTGTGTGAATGAAACAAAACACAACCCCAGGTATGTTTGTGATGAGGAAATGAAATTATTAGATGAGAAAATATGGGGTCTTTAACAGTTTTTAGGAACAGCGTGAGTAATGGGAGTCCAGCCAGGCCTTAGTCCAGTCTATTGATCAGTTGTTTCTTATGAGATCAGCTGAAGTCATCTCTTGTTTTTGCACGCTAAGCTAAAGTGATAGCATATGCCAGCTCTTACTCTGTTAGCAGTGCCACCCTGTGAGATGTTGATAAAGTGATCTTTGATCCCTGCCACTATCAGGGCTACCTCCTCTCTGACCTTGTGTTGTGTCTCAGTGTAGCATTGGCTTACAGTACATCAGCAATACAGTCGTGTCTACTAAATGAGATCATCTTTCAGTAATTCAGTATCATAACTATTGATTACAAATTCAAAATGTAGTGTTTGAAGTCCAAATCACAGGGCTCTCAAGTCTCACGCATTGAGAGTGTGACACACGCAATTCGACGTGTTCACACGCCACACATGGCATTTCTCACGCTGATTTTTTTTTTTGTGCCCAGAAAATCGGTCTGTGTGGCTCAGTTTATGCAGGCACCGCGTGTTTTCAGCGAAAAAAACTCCCCCCTCCTCCCCGCCCCGCTCCCCGGAAAAAAATCTCAGTTTCAGCCAATCAGAAAATAGATTGTTCTGTTGTTGGGCAGACTAGTTTCAGCTGCTAAGCGCACACAGCGACTGACGGTGATGATAAAACAAACTGAGAACCATCAGGTAATAACTTCATTTATATAACTCTCATTTGTTGCTTTGTAGTTTAAGTTTGCTCTTTAGACAAATTCAACGCAAATTAAAGCACCCCCCCCCCACCCCCCACCCCCCCGACGCTCCTCGGAAATTACGCAGTCTCACGCACGACCTCGCTCAAAACTTGAGAGCCCTGCCAAATCATGACATTCAACTGGCAGGTTTTTTTTTGTTTTTTTAAACTAAAGGTGGACTGTAACTTTTCTTGATGGATGGTTCTCTCATCTTGTCTCCATGGAGATGTTAATGCTTTGATAGAATGTTTTACAGCATGGCATTAAACTCCTATCTACATGATGACAAAAAGTAAGCATCGCCAGGCCAAATTACAGGTCACAGAATGCATGTTTGACCTACAAAACACAAAACGTTTGAAAGATACATTATGTTTACAGCATACTGTGGAACATTTCATTTCTCCGGCAGAGAATACTGCACCGTTAAAGCAGTTAATAATGAATTGTTTATTTATTTGGCATCAGAATCAAAGAATAATTTCACACCATATGACAAAACAGCCATTATTTACACCTCCATCACTTCCAAAGCAACTGCCCAGCTCCAGACAATGGATGCCCCACACATCGCCGTGGCGACGCACATTCTGGGCATATTTGTACCAACTCCCTCTGCACAACATAAAGAATAGAGGGCCCCCCGTGTCCTCTCTCTCCTTCTCCCTCTCTCTACTTCTCTCTTTCTGTCTATCTGTCCCACTCTCCCTCTCAGTTCCTCTCTCTCTCTCTCTTTCTCTCTCTCTTTATTTCCTACTCCCTCTCTCTCCCCCATGCCAATCCCATAGAGTGCTTTGTCAATTCACTGACAGAATGGGCAGCTACTGAGGGGAGAAATCTACTGGTGGGAGGAGAGAGAGAGAGATGGAGACAGCACCAGACAGGCTTGTGCTGAACCAAGCCCTAAACTCAGATAAGAACAACCACTGAAACAAGAAGAGGAGGACACTGCAGATCTAGTGGTCCCATATAGGAAAAGCTTACTACGAAGATTGCACAGCATGGAATTGATTTGCGGGAGTTGCCGGATCTTGGGGCAGACGGCGTCGTACTGCTTCAGACCTCTCTTAAACTCTTCATGTTGTAGGGGACTCATCAAAGTATGCCTCTCCTCCTTCACAGGTCAGTCCCAGGCTCCCTATGCGTTCACCACCATGAAATAAACCCATGGTTAAGTGTATGAGTCTAGAATGGGTACAACTCTTAGCCATGAAGGTAACCAAAGGCATTGATATTGTGTTATGTGTTTTTACTTGTTGACACTAGCCCCTGTGATGCTTGGAAAGTGAAGAATAGACAGTTTGTTGTAGTGTCATTGTCTCCCTGGTCTGCACACCCTTTTGTCTTGCTGTGAATGCCTGGAATTGAGATAATAATCTTCTGTGTACATTGACAAAGCATGTTGATATACCGTTATGTTTTAGCATTTCCTACTTCTGTGCTTTATTTTGCTATATAAAGTGCTGGAAATGCAAGCCTGCTATAGATACTCTTTGTGTAGTCACTGGCACGTGTTGAGTCCAGATGTTGCTGTTTGTAGCTACATATAAAAGTTAGGTCCATGTGTTTGACTTTGCTTGTCCTAAAAAAGTCCCAGTAACCCATCCCACTAACCACTGGCACCAACTTACCCACACCATGTTTTGACTCCTGTACTTTATGATTGTTACCTTACTACAAGTGCCTGTAATGTTGTGTGTGCAAATAATGAAAGGAAATGAAAACAGGATGGACAGGTACAATAAGGAAATGTTAATGCTTTGGTAAAGTCAACATTAGTCATAAAAGTGTTGCTTAATTATGTTGTTTTAGGAAAGCAAAGAAAACTGAACGTATGTGCAAAATTGCAAATACCACAAGAGAAAATAAATAAAACTGCCTTTCATTGTTGGGTTAGAAAACTTTATATTTTAATGAAAAGAATAGAATAATAGACTAAGAATTTGGTTTGGTATGAGGTTAGGAGTAAGTTACTAAATTTGGTCCAAAACCTCAAAAACACACTTTAAAGGAAAATTAATTTTTATACAATCTGAGCCTTCTTTCGGCAATAAAACAAGTAGTTTTACTCACCCATAGCAGTTTGGTGTCAATTGGAGCAGTATCGCAGAACTTATGTTGAGCCGTTCTGTTCTGCTAATGATCCCGTATCCGTTAGCGTGAGTGCCCGGGGCACTGATTTGCGGTGTCCAAATAACACAAACTTTAGCACTTTTCAAATCACAGAAGATCGCTGTGTCAGGGTAGACTTTTAGTGGATTCCAAAACGGCCTGAAACCCGATATCGCAACAGAAAAGTAAAGTTCAGAGCGGTGTTAGCTTCTTTCGGACTAGCGGTGTTTACAAAACAGCTGAGTTCACGCATGCGCACTGTCCTCTCTGATGACGTCATCAAATGAAACTATAGCTGGATATCGGGTTTCAGGCCGTTTTGGAATCTACTAAAAGTCTACCCTGACACAGCGATCTTCTGTGATTTGAAAAGTGCTAAAGTTTGTGTTATTTGGACACCGCAAAGTAATGCCCCGAGCACTCACGCTAACGGATACAGGATCATTAGTAGAACAGAACGGCTCAACGTAAGTTCTGCGATACTGCTCCAATTGACACCAAACTGCTATGGGTGAGTAAAACTACTTGTTTTATTGCCGAAAGAAGGCTCAGATTGTAAAAAAACGTTAATTTTCCGTTAACTTACCAAAATGAAATTTAAAAGTACAACATTTCATTTTTTTGTATTTTTATTATTTGCTTGCTTTCATTATCAAGTGCCGCAGTGTTGTTTTTTTTATAATTTGTATAAGATTCTTAGACTTAGACTTAGACAAACTTTATTCATTCACAAGGGAAATTATTTGGACACAGTAGCTCATACGTCACAATATAATATAATAACAAAAAGAAAAAATATACAATACTGTATATCGTAATAACAAATTCAAAATAAGCAGCAAAAATAACAAGAGACTGGTGTCAGATAGGCATAATTATGTAAATATATATATAAATCCCTTAGTGTAAACCTTGAATACCAGTATGATGACTTCTTCTATGTTTATGTTTCTTCTTTCAGATATCTCTCCGGCTGAACTGGACGCTCTGTGGAGGGAGCCACCTTACACTTTCGGGGGAACAAATGACCACTTCTCAGGAAATGACATCATGACACAAGGTGGAGTACAGTTCTTTTCAAAACACTGAGCTTCCAAATCTTACATAAGAAGAAGATTGAAGAATTTGACTAAAATGCTCCAAAACATGAAGTCCACTGCTGTTTTTAAAGGCACATGTGGAGGAAGTGTATAGGACATCCTCCCAGAAACAAGCCACAGGAAACTCACCGCCACTGTATTTCACAAACAGATATTTGCTGGATTGTATATCAGTTTCCAAATATCTGTTCAGACGATATTCTGTTTGGGTAATATAAATCGATGTAATAAGACTATTTCCTGGTCACATAATGTTTGAACTTTTAATTATACATAGATGTTCTGTCGTTATTTGAGAGATAAATAACAGACACAGAACATATTTGGATCAGTTTTGTCTCATTTTATTTTTATTTTAAGGAAATAAATGCAGTTTTTAGTCTCTGCACTAGTTTTGGCTGATATCGGGGATTGGCTGATACTTAAAGCGATAGTATCAGAATCCATATAGTCATAGTTGCTTTATTGTCGAAAAACAATCATATGTACATGTACATAGAGTGAATTCGAAATTTAGTTTCCCCACTAACCAGGCAGGACAGTGATAGAGTGGCTAGGGGAGGAGCCGCTGCGCATGCGCGCCGCCGACTGGGAGATGCAGAGTAAAAGATGCAATACAATCAATGACAATTATACACAACATGTAATGCAGACAAAACAGAAAAAAACAATTGGAGAGGTAAACATACGGTGATCTTTTTCTTTGGCAACAGAAGGAAGGGGGGGGGGGGTCAGATTGGAAATCAATAATTGATTGGAAACTGACGCAGAGGCAGACTTACTAAAAATAGACAGGGCAGAGTGTTTTACATAAAAATGTCAGTGTGAGCCGAATGGAATGTGTTGTTTTCTTTTGTAGAGTGCTGTGTAGATAAGGCCCCAGCTGTGACCTTGGACGTGTTTGTGCAGAAGATGTAGTCAAAACAAAGTCCCGTTGAATCACAATTTCAGGAGGATTAATTACACCGGGAAATTTAGCATAATCAATACATTTTTAGAACCCAGGCGAACAGACAATTTGCCAGAACCCTGGTTTCTGCCAGTCCCCCCAACTTCATGCCACCAAGCAGGTCTGTGCGACTCACAATCCTCCCGCTGGCACGTATGATGAATGAACGCAGACTGAGCCGCTGTTCCACACAGTTCCACACAGTTCCACATCCATTATCCGAGATGTTATCCAGTGCCAGACAGATTTCCACAACTCAGGTGTTTCAGTTTGTGTTTCCCTTCAGATCTCGTCCTCCCTGATCCGCCACAGCCCCACTATCATGTAAAATGACCTCCGGCGGCTCGGGCTCTTTTATCCGCTCGGCTCCAGTTAGTGATGGGTCAGAAAAACATCCTCCAGGCCAATCCAGATGTCCTGCCATCAAAATTCCAATAGTAATCGTTTCGTGTCCTCCAGTAACAGCGGTGCCAGACGCACAAAACGTCGTGTATCTAGCAGCGAGTTCCCTTGAGTTCCCAGGCACTGCTCCATGAAAAAAAATATGCGAATAGCGTTGTGGGACCAGCTCCAATTCATGATTTAGGATTCGAAAATCTGATCCAACAGGAGAAAAATTACGAAAAATTACGAGACGAGAGAAATAGACATCAGAATCCATATACTACTTATATCCATGCATTCATTCAACTGTATATGACATAATTCTATAGTCATGTGAGTATCTTGGGATCAGATATCAGTTGGTTTATAGGACTGTACATTGCAATGGTTTCAGGCAAGTGAGAAACTGAAATGAGAGCTTTATTCATGGCAAAGGAAAATATGAAGTTGTCAGTTGGTATGGAAAGGGATCACTTTTTATAAGCTGTTTGTGTGTCGTGTGCCACAGCAGTGTATATTAAAAACAGTGATGGTTATCTTGTGTACAATGGTAACATTTACAATGAGATTTTAAGGCTGTCTGGAAATGCCCGATTTCAACTTCTGACATCCTCCCACTATTTTGGGCACAACAAATAGGATCTGATACCTTTATGCACACATATGAGACTGATGTTATCCTTGCTCTAAATTAAAAATGAAAAAGGACATATTATTCAAAATATACTGCATAATGTTTAATAATTGTGTTTCTTTCCTCACGGGCAGGTGAAGAGGAGGGCGGGGCGCTGGGGGAGTCTGGAGAAGGGGGAGCAGAGCCAGACAGCTACTGGAAGAAGAAGGAAGCTTTTCTTCGAGGAAGTAAAGTGTCTCTGGGAGAGAAATTCTCCTCAGGTGAGGAACTGTTGTGACTCATTTACTTTATCATCATAACATTCCAGTGTCATGTTTGGGTTGATGTCAGCTGACAACTTTCTGTAGGTCTGTGATGTACTGTCATGGAGTCTGATAAGTAAAGCAGGATCATTTTCAAGGCTCTATGTCATTTTTTTGGTGAAGGGTATGCCACCTGCTTGTCTCTATGGGCAATCCTAAAATGTTTCACAGTATGGCATTAAGCATATTTATCCCTCTATCTCACTTATTTTATGTATTTTTATTGCTCTAAAATACCTTGAGTGCTTCATTCTGGCGGCAGTAGCTCAGTTGGTAGAGCGCTTGCCTGGTGATCCAGGGGTTGGCGGTTTGAATCCTGCTCTTGACGGGTGGACCGCGTGTGATCCTAGCTCCCACAGATAAGCGCTGCTGTTGTGTCCTTGACACTTAACCCCACCTCGCCCCCAGTGTCTGCGGACACTGGTAGCCCCCATGGCAAGAAGATACATCAAGGCCCGTTGTGACGTGAGCCACCTGTGGGAGGATTCTCCAGCTTAGGTCCTGACCAGGCTGAGGCAAGAAGATCATGGAGATGGTCCCCGGGCGCAGTAGTGTGCAGCCCAGTGCTCCTGATAACAGGATGGGTTAAATGCAGAGGACAAATTTCTCCCAAGGGAGACAATAAAGGCTAATCTTAAATCTTATTCTGTGAACTGGCCTGGTGGCGTCACCGGTTGTCTCCAATGATATAGATAATTTTAATGCCATACTGTGGAACATTCCAGGCAAACTGGAATGAAAAAGTGTGTGATTATGTGATGCAACCTCCACCAGAAAAGTTCCATAGTGCACCTTTACATGTCTTGGTTAAACATTGAGGATTTCAGAGAGCTCAGGATACTGGCCACTGTTCCTTGTTGCTTTAAACTTGGAGCCAAAGTTTCTTGCTCATTGTGTTTTCATTAGAAATATCCTTTATTATATCATCATTTGGATTACTGATTGTCCTAGATCCTCTTCTACCACACCCACAACTGCACATAAACAATATTAATCTGACTTGCTTCATATTGTGATGAAATATACAGACCTCATCTGAAACCAACCAACAAATCCTGCCCACATCCACGAAATCACAGACAGCATCACTTTATAAAACATGAAAAGAAATATCCAAACTGAAAGAATGCAGTTTTTCCAGATCTGCTGACCCATTCCCACTCATTGTACACACATGCATACTGATGAGATCCATTTACCATCTACTAATGTTTGGCCCACTCAGCAGTACAGCCCCATCCATCATATCCCCCTCAGGTTTATCCTCTCAAATGGATTCAAATGGCGGTGCAGAGAGGCCGGTAAAAGGGCTAATAGCTTTGTTATTTGTCTGGGGACCATCCATGTGCTCACGATGCACCTTATTGAAATATGAGCTGCTTCACCAAATCTTTAATGAACTCTACAAGGGTTTTAGAGATGTATATTTTAAATTAACAGTGGATCACAAGTTGGATTAGCTGAGTAACGTAGTAGGATGTCAGGAAGGGCAACACAATAGACCTGAATCCTAAATCATTATCACTTATCAATCATTATTTGACACCAGTCTGTTATTTTTGCTTGTTCTTTTTAATTTATTATGTCCATTTATATTTTTGCTCTGTGTTATTATATGGTATGGTGACGTGTGAGTCCTAATAATTTCCCTTGTGGATCAATAAAGTCTAAGCACTTTTCAAGTACATTAAAATGTAAAGAAGTGTGTAAATTACTTCCTGTCATGGCATATCCAAAAATAGACACTAAGGCTTAAGTCTATTATTTAAAGGGCCCATATTGCACTATTTTCTGAGTTACCTGGAGGTTTGTTTCTGTCACACATGTTTGACATGCAGACCCGACATATTTAAGCTGAATTCTTCTCTCAAACAGAAAACACACTATTCCACCTTCTGATGCCATGTGGTTACACAGGAACTGCTCCATTGTGTTTTTAAACTCACACCTTCACTAGAATCATTTGGATATTTTCATCCCTGGAATTCCCAATCTCTACTGAACTAAAGGTAAAAGCTGCTAACTTGAAAACTATCTCTACATGACATCAAGGTGGAATATTTTGAGCTTTTGAAATGTCAACAAACGTATAATAAATGCTTATTCAAGCATGTGTGAATGAAACAAAACACAACCCAGGTGTATTTTTGACAAGGTAACAGTACCGGAAAGATGGCCGCTCACTGCTCCTGAAAAGGATGGGTCAAATGCAGAAGTAACATTTCTCCTGTAATAAAGGCTTAACCTTAATCTTAATCCAGCTAAAAGCTCACGAGTAAATTTTGTGTTCTACAGTACCTTTTGCTTTAAAACCCTAATTATTATTATTATTCATCTATTTTTTGTAGAAATTGTGCTGCTTTTCACCGGGCGAAGGCGCTCAACTGGACCTGACCGCTCATTACAAGAAGCTCTGCGCACAAGGCTGAGAGTGGTGGAGAGTAACAGTAAAGATGTCATCCAGCTCTTTAAGGTCTATAAAACATATGACTGTATTATCCCAACATTTTAATAAAAATATATAAGATTTGTGCAATGTTATATGAATAAACATATAAGCTGTGTTACTAAAATGTGACATTTTGTTTTATATAGGACCTCTCTGCTCGTCTGGTCTCTGTCCATGCTGAAAAAGACAGCTTTGTACTCACCTTCAAAACTGTGGAGGAAATGTGGAAGTTCTCAACATACTTAGCATTAGGTAATCCCTGCTCAGTAGGTTTTTATTAGATTTTTGTATATTACTTGTTATCAGGGTTGGGTAAGAATTGTTGAATTGGTGCTTTGCAATGTCATCATGGGGTGTTCTACATGGACCTCTATTGGTGGCATGTTCAGAAGTTACCATGGTGACACGATGCACACATCTGCCCACACAAAATAGTTTTAAGATCATCTGAAAAAGAATGGATTTAAACAGCACAACCAGCATGCATGGCCCTGTTTAGAAGATTGAGTGACTAACTGAAAAACTATTGGCTAATAGTTCATAGTTAGCTTTATTGTCGAATTGTGCCACATGTACACGACATGCAATAAATCAAAATTTCGTTTCCCCCTGGCCAATCAGAGACAGTGATAGTGACGCCAGGGAGGGGCTAGCTAGCTTGTGACTGTGACGCTATTTTAGTTCCAACTAAACCAGCTCTTTATGTTCAGATTGTGTTGAGTAACAGATCTTTTAACAGAGCAGTGCTTTCAGTCAGCTTCACGCCCCTATAGAATGTTGATTGATCAGCTGCAATATTCACATATAGATAGATTGATCTATGTGATGTATTGACTGATGGCTCATACATTGTACTGTTCTAGGATTTGTGGCCCGTTGCTTGGAGAACTTCTTGTGTGATCAGTCGTTTTGGTTGGACCCGGAGCTCCTCAGTGACTTGGAGATCAACGTCACCGTGGATGAAGAACACCTGGCCACTCTCTATTTGGGACTTTTACTTCAAGAAGGTACAAACATCTAAAACTGTTTTGGCAGTGAAGGATCCCATGACATGGTACTTCTTGATGCTTTTATATGGCTCCTTAATGGTTCCCTAATACTGTAAATGAATCCTTCTTCAAAATCAACACTCAGTGCATGAGAAACAGAGATAAGATGAGAAAAAGTCATAAATATCTCTCTCAAACACTTTATTCTGGGCGTTGTTGCTTGAATGCAAATGAGGAGAAAAGAGCTGGCCTATGGTAGAGGGTGGGGGCATGGCCAAACTCTCCGCTCTCAGCTGTGCGCTCTGATCCATTTCCTTGTTTTTGCACGGGGGGAGAGATTTGAAGCGTTCCATTGAAAATAAACACATTTCCACAGAAAATAAAATTAACCCACTGCTGTTCAAAGGTCCAGAGGCTCAGATAAAGGAGCCTAGAAACACTCGGACGTGCCTCCAGGCAAATAAAAAACGCATTTCGCATTGCCTAGCTCATTCGCAGTCCAAACTCTCTGGGCGTGATTTACAGAGACGCTGAGTACAGACAGACGGGGGTGGAACTGCATTTGCATTTCTTTTTTCGATCTGACGTCAATAAGGTGCCTTGTTCAAAATCGCCCGTTTGAGCTCCGATTTTTTGTAACGCAGAAAAGGATCGCAAATGCTCAGTTTAGACATTTCACAACTTTTAACCATGGAGGGGGGGGGGGGCTAAACAGGGTAGGGGAGCTCACATTAACGTTCAAAAACCTCAGAAAGTGAAAATTTCATGCCATTTCAAGCTACCATTTTGTAAGTTCATTTGATTTTTTGTTACCAGTAGATGGCAGATTTGAAACCTGTTCCCCCATCCCCTCACCTGTCCTTTGTTCAGACTCACCTCTTCTGTCAGGCCAAAGTTGGCACACCGTCAGACAGCAGTAACATAGACAGCATCTAGTGGTGATATGTGAGAATACAACAGGGACCAGTCTAATTACAGAGGGAGGCTTTAAAGGTGCATTGTGTAACCTTTCTAGTGTAGGGCCTGTCAAATGCTTTTTTTTTCCATAGATATGCTATTGCTTTGATGGGGATCCTTGACAGTATGGTAGTAAACCTTTTTATCACCATGGAGACTAAACCAGGCCAAGTTACTGGTCAGATCTGTGGAGAGGCAACCACAGTCAGTATGTCTGTTTTCTAGGGGTGGGTATTGGCAAAGAAGTCACGATTCAATTCGAATCACGATTCATATGCCACGATGCGATACTATCACGATGCATCACGATACTTGAATTATTGCGATGCATTGCAATATATTCGACATACTTCAGTGAAAATGTACCAAAAAAAGAGGATAACTTAAATATCAGTGGCTGTGTATCTGGGTAGTGTCTTCAATTGATGCAGAACTCTGAGCAACTCAATTCATAACTGAATTTATTGAATAACAAAAACAAATAAACCAAACCAATAACAAAAAAAGTGCATAGGATTTTTTCTAAAACAAAAAATGATGTTCAAACATTTGCCATTTTGGAGGTAGCGACCATCATAACAAACAATACCCTTTCACAAAGAAAAAAGTGCATAGGATTTATAAAAAATATTAAAATATAAATATTAAATTATTAATTAATAATAATCTATTTTTGGCATCAAGAATCGATGCAGTATATTGTGAAAGTTAGTATCGCGATGCATTGTCATGACGATTATTTTGCACACCCCTAATGTTTTCTATGTATTTTTTAGTAATAAAACCACCTGGAATTGAATAAATGTAAGGTAGATCTGTTTAATCTCATACTGTAGAACATTTGAAGCAGAACAATGACATTTTCATAGAAATAAGAAGGTGACGGAAACTACCGAAAAGTTACATAGTGCACCTTTAAGGCTAAAAATGACAAAATCTGTTAAATCACAAAAATATATTTTCTTCTTGTCACATTTATGTTTTTGTCCCTATATTGTTATAGTCGGATTGAAATAACAATGACATGATTATTTCTGTAATTGATTAGTCAGCAATATTCTGATAAATTGGCAAAAGGAGAAATTCAATTTGTCAACTGGACAAAAGTTTATTTGGTCGAATACGTTTCGCTGCTCATCCAAGCTGCTTCTTCAGTTCAGTTCTCTCCTTTTGCAATGGATTCTACCTGGACTAAGGGATTCTACACATTCTGACAAATTGTTACAGTGCTAGTTGAAAAAAATATATATAGAAAGACAATATTACCTTTATTCAAGAAAAGAGCTTTCAAATGAGTCTTGCTTGTGCCTGTTTTAAGTCTCGAGTATGATGACGACAAAATGATTATATTGCTGTATCTGCTCATTAGCTTTTGTTACTCCACTGGAATTGGAAATCACCCTATTTTAACATCAGTTATTTTCATTATATTGATTAAAACATGATTTGGACACTTAAATCTTACGAGCGTGAACAATAACCAAGATCCATTTAATGCAAAACCTCCCAGGGAATCAGAGCATTACGCTAAATAAAAAACCCACAATATATTCTTGCTTTACATTCTGCTTCAGACATTCTGCTTGGTCTGTATTAAATGTCTGTATTTCTAAGCATTCCCACTGGACTCCAGAGAGATGTATACTTATTTTTTGCTGTGCTGGCAAATATTGAGTGAGAATTACATTAAGTTAATAGGAGGATAAAAAGCATCCATCATTTGGCAGTGAGGGAGTGGGGCTGCCGCAGAAACAGTAGCACTTTTCAGATTTTTAGCTTGAGTGCACTGGCTTTTATCAGCAGTGAACTAGATCACTTTGGGTGTCCAGTTTAGGCTGTCCGGATGTGCAGAGTTTGGTCTACAGCGCTAGACAAAGCATCGGAAATGTATCCTTCAAATGGCAATATCAGCAAATGAAATATGCCATATCCTAAAATAACAAACTCTATGGCAAAATTTTAGGTCTCTTTCAAGGTATATATGCAGATATTATTAGATTGAAAATACACTTGAAAGGCAAATTTTTTTTCTTAAACTTAAAGGAAAAGTAACTTTTTTTTTTACAATCTGAGCCTTCTTTCGGCAATAAAACAAGTAGTTTTACTCACCCATAGCAGTTTGGTGTCAATTGGAGCAGTATCGCAGAACTTATGTTGAGCCGTTCTGTTCTACTAATGATCCCGTATCCGTTAGCGTGAGTGCTCGGGGCACTGATTTGCGGTGTCCAAATAACACAAACTTTAGCACTTTTCAAATCACAGAAGATCGCTGTGTCAGGGTAGACTTTTAGTAGATTCAAAAACGGCCTGAAACCCGATATCGCAACAGAAAAGTAAAGTTCAGAGCGGTGTTAGCTTCTTTCGGACTAGCGGTGTTTACAAAACAGCTGAGTTCACGCATGCGCACTGTCCTCTCTGATGACGTCATCAAATGAAACTATAGCTGGATATCGGGTTTCAGGCCGTTTTGGAATCCACTAAAAGTCTACCCTGACACAGCGATTCTGTGATTTGAAAAGTGCTAAAGTTTGTGTTATTTGGACACCGCAAAGTAATGCCCCGAGCACTCACGCTAACGGATACAGGATCATTAGTAGAACAGAACGGCTACAACATAAGTTCTGTGATACTGCTCCAATTGACACCAAACTGCTATGGGTGAGTAAAAGTACTTGTTTTATTGCCAAAAGAAGGCTCAGATTGTAAAAAAACGTTAATTTTCCTTTAAAACTGATAACAACCTATACTACTAGCGATGCACAATGTAATTCTTTTTAGGTGGAGGGTCCGCTACTTGTTTGTCTCCATGGATTTGTTATTTCTTCTTACCATGTTCAGTCTTGCTTCTCCATTGATCCAACCATTAACCTGTCTACATTGTAATTACCAACTGTATTTCTGTATTGTGGAATAATCAAGGCAAAACAGTAATATCTCCATGAAGACAAGCAGAAAAGCTACACAGTGTACCTTTAAATATGTTGTTTTTCTCGTCACATTTAGTTACTTACCACTACTGCTGAAATTTGCATTACTGTTTAATTCATTTGGACCTCAGTTCTAGTTCTGTCATCTTTTTTATTTGCTGTCTCTATTATTTCAGGTTCTTTCTTTGCAAAGGCCTTATTCACAAGAAACGACATAAACGAGGATGACGAAGACCAGCTTTCATTCAAAAGGAATGACCTGCTCGTGGTGCGGGACACTGGGCAGGAGAACATGTGGGAGGGCACCATGCTGTCTACAGGAAGTCACGGCCTGGTGCCAGTCAACGCCATGCAGCCCCTGCCCTACCCTTTCTATCAGTGAGTGGGTGCATTACATGGCCAGGGAAATCAGATAACCAGAATAATCAGACAACCCAATAATTGTCTTTGTGTGGCTACATTTACATGGCCCGTGAAATCAGTTAATTGCAAAACCCATTGGTGTGTTAGGACATCCACATCTGAAATCTGATAATAATTACATATTGGGTTTATGTGAAAGAATATTATCCGATTACTCACATCAGATTAGGTGTCATTATAATAATTGGCAATTTAGAAAAATCAGAATATAATGACATTTTGATATGCATGTTAACATATACTCTTTGTGTACATGCACAGAAGAAATCTCATCAGAAACTCTTAAAGCTAAACCATGGATTTTTATAGTTGCATTTAGAAGACTATTTTTTGCATAATTGCCCCTTATCAGGTTACTCACAGATGTAACTGTTTACATGACATTTCCGTAATCCGATTCTCCAGTTCTCCAAATCCGATAATAATCAGATTTCTGGTGTGCATGTAATCTCAATAACCTTAAAGGAAAATTTACGTTTTTTTTTTACAATCTGAGCCTTCTTTCGGCAATAAAACAAGTAGTTTTACTCACCCATAGCAGTTTGGTGTCAATTGGAGCAGTATCGCAGAACTTATGTTGAGCCGTTCTGTTCTACTAATGATCCCGTATCCGTTAGCGTGAGTGCTCGGGGCATTACTTTGCGGTGTCCAAATAACACAAACTTTAGCACTTTTCAAATCACAGAAGATCGCTGTGTCAGGGTAGACTTTTAGTGGATTCCAAAACGGCCTGAAACCCGATATGCAGCTATAGTTTCATTTGATGACGTCATCAGAGAGGACAGTGCGCATGTGTGAACTCAGCTGTTTTGTAAACACAGCTAGTCCGAAAGAAGCTAACACCGCTCTGAACTTTACTTTTCTGTTGCGATATCGGGTTTCAGGCCGGTTTGGAATCTACTAAAAGTCTACCCTGACACAGCGATCTTCTGTGATTTGAAAAGTGCTAAAGTTTGTGTTATTTGGACACCGCAAATCAGTGCCCCGAGCACTCACGCTAACGGATACGGGATCATTAGTAGAACAGAACGGCTCAACATAAGTTCTGCGATACTGCTCCAATTGACACCAAACTGCTATGGGTGAGTAAAACTACTTGTTTTATTGCCGAAAGAAGGCTCAGATTGTAAAAAAACGTTATTTTTTCTTTAACATATACTCTTTGTGTACATGCACAGAAGAAATCTCATCAGAAACTCTTACATGTCAGCTAAACCATGGATTTTTATAGTTGCATTTGAAAGACATTTTTTTGCATAATTGCCCCTTATCAGGTTACTCACAGATGTAACTGTTTACATTACATTTCCATAATCCGATTCTCCAGTTCTCTAAATCCGATAATAATCAGATTTCTGGTGTGCATGTAATCTCAATAACCTTAACTGTCTCTTTGTCACTGTCTCTTTGAATGAACACAGTGAGCTACACTTCAGCCATACTGAATACAGTGTTGGATACAGTGTTGAATAGAGTGCTATAGTCTTCTTCCTGTGTGGTCAGGTGGTTCCTGAGGAAGTACCCGGGCCATGCTGGATGTGCGCCGTTACAGAAGGAACTGTTTGAGCATCCGATTGGTAAAACCTCCATGTATTATTGAACTAAAACAATTTACAAAAAACATATAAAAAAAAACTGGATGTCATATGGTTTTATTGTAAGATAGTTAGGTTGTTTAATATATTAACAGCTTTTACATTAATATAGTATAGTATAGTAATATAAAAATACAGGTTTGTAATATATAAGGCAATAAATATGTCTTTCTTTTCCAAAAAAAAAATAAAAAAAAATCCAAGTTTCAAGTCATGTCACTATTGTTTTTTCCCATACAAACAAGCCGAGTCAGCTAATACAAGAAGGCAAAGGAAGTGGTGGTCTGTACACGTCAAATCTATACTAACATATTTTGAACAGCCCATAATAGTCTCATGTCTGGGCAAGGCAAGGGGATTTATTTATTTACTATTTATGTATATAACATTCAAAGTGCTTTACAGAATAAGAAATGTATATATATATAAAAGCAATGCAAACAAATCAAAACATAAATAATCATCATAAAATGAATGGTTCATTGTTTGACTTTTCTGGTGAAGTGTTAGTCAAATGCTTTTCCTCCATGGAAATGTTATTGCTTTGTCTGGAATATGTCACGATATGGCATTAAACCTTTCTATCTTCATGGAAACCAAACAAGACCAAGGTACAGGTCAGATCTGTGGAGAGGCGACCCCCGCTCACAGTCAGAATGTGTTTTTCTATGTGTATTTGAGGAGTAAAAACACCTGTAAATAAATACTGTACATGTGAGGTAGATCGGTTTAATGTCATACTGTGGAACATTCCAGGCAGAGCAATGACTGTGACGGAAATAAGTGGGTGATGGACCCCTAACCAATAAGTTACATAATGCACCTTTAACATTAAAAAAATAGAGAGTCATATGCACAGCTCTTCATGCAAAATCTATATCCATGCTACAACGTGCCTAAGTTGTATTCCTTATTATTTTGTATTTTTACTCTATCCCTATCCACAGTGACTGGTTTGTGTGTAGCAGTGGTCGACTACAGCCCCCAGACTTCAGATGAGCTCCAGTTAAGTCAAGGGAACGTCATAGAGATTCAGGGCCTTCTCCTCAGAAGTCTGGCTGTTTTCATTGGGACCCACACGTCAACTGGGCAAACGGGCTTTGTCCATAAGGTCCATGTCAAGCCTCTCAATACTGCACCTCTGTAAGTCATTTTTTGTTTGTCTTCTTATTGAAATTATGAAATTATCATTTATATTGTTGCTCCTTGTTATTATATTGTAATATAATGTGATAGTATATAGAACTACATGCATTGAATGTGTGGTATGTTTGGTATGTTTTTTTTGTTTTTGTTTTTTTTTTCTTTCATGTGGAGGCCCTGCCATCTGCTTGTCTGCTTGCTTTGTCTGAAATGTTCCACAGTTTGTAATTTATCTATATACATGGAGAAGAGCAGGTAATGCCACTAGGACAAGTTATAGGTCATATATTTTGAGACATGACCCTGCACAGAGTTCAGAATCCATGTTATTGTTAAGTTGTTACTAATTTAAACACAGATAAGTTTAAAGGTCCTATATTTCACAAAATTGAGTCTTGTTAGAATGTTGTGTTACCTCATCAAAAACATACCCAGAGTTGTATTTTCACACATGAGTAATCCTGGTTTCACTAGCAACGACCATGCCACAACAATGGAACAAAAGATATTTATTGGCTGTGGAAAGAGGTGTTGGCTGAGGGTGGAGGCTCTGTCTCCAATCTATATGGAACCCCCTCCCTTCTTAAAGATGATGTCTTCAGGCTTGAAGATGGACGAGAGACAGACAGAGCGGACGGTGTTGTCGGGATAGGATGTATAAATAGGGCTTCTGGGTAATTGAAGGTGTGGCTGAGAAAAGCTGTGGTTAGCCGGTGAGGAGTTGAGGCGTGGTCCAGCTCCTGAATCTAAGTTAATCATATTAACTAAACATAGTAGTCTGTTTACATCTCCAAAGCTCAAAATGCTCTGTTCCGCCTTGTAATGTCATGAAGTTGTTCAGTAGAGATAGGCAATTCCAGAATGATTCTAGTAAAGGTATAAGGAGTCTAAAAACACAGTGGAGCACTTCCTGTATTACCGCATGACATCACACTTAGCCTAGCCTAGAGGCCAAGCAGGGTTTGTGTCTTAAATATGTGTGAATGAAACAAAACACAACTCCAGGAATGTTTTTGATGAGAAAACAACATTATAACAGCATATAAAGGGCCCATATAGCCTAATATGGGCCCTTTAATGCCATGATGTGGAACATTCCAGGCAAAGCAATAACATCTCCATGAAGATAAGCTGGTAGCAGACCCTCCATCAGAAAAGTTACACAGTGCATCTTTCAATCTTTCAATACACATTATGATTTTAGTCACAATAGTTTGTGGGAAAAGTCATAGTTATTATTTGTATTACATAATTAGATTACATACTCAAAAATGACTAACTGCTTTGTTATTCCCACTTGTTTACATGACAGAATCCGATAAAGTAATTCTTCAACTTCAAAGTCATTTATGCTCATTCACTACTCGCTATTTACCCCATGTTAATACCCTTTAGCTAATGTTTTATGAAATTGCGTTAAGTGTGTCCGCCGTATGCACACAATGGACTGTTGAAGGCAGAGTTGGTAAACAGCTGACCCATAATGGCGTCTTTGTTTGCTGGTGCAGGGGCAGACAGCTGCTCTTTCTGACGGAGGAGGAGCAGAGTGGTCTGGCCCAGGTTAAACCGTGCAGCATCGAGCCGTGTGACAGTGGCCTGCTGGAGAAGCTCTTTTCATCGGACATCAGCTCTGTCTACAGGCTAGGTACACGAAAAACACATGAGGGAAGTGTATTTAGTTACAGAATACTGAATACCTGAATTAAAATGTATCTTGTAAAGTATTCCCATACATGATCCAAACAGAGTACTGTAGTCTGATTACGTAGGATACTTTTAGATTGAGTTGCATTTAAATTATAGAAAAATAATATATAAAAACACAACATAGGATTGAAAACAGTTTTATGTTTGTTTCACAGTTTGTCATGCTTTTCTTATCACTCATTAGAGAAGGAACAATTACATACCAGAACATGTTATATATTTTCTCACTAACAGTTTGAAACTTAAAGGAAAAGTAACGTTTTTTTACAATCTGAGCCTTCTTTCGGCAATAAAACAAGTAGTTTTACTCACCCATAGCAGTTTGGTGTCAATTGGAGCAGTATCGCACAACTTATGTTGAGCCGTTCTGTTCTACTAATGATCCCGTATCCGTTAGCATGAGTGCTCGGGGCACTGATTTGCGGTGTCCAAATAACACAAACTTTAGCACTTTTCAAATCACAGAAGATCGCTGTGTCAGGGTAGACTTTTAGTGGATTCCAAAACGGCCTGAAACCCGATATCGCAACAGAAAAGTAAAGTTCAGAGCGGTGTTAGCTTCTTTCGGACTAGCGGTGTTTACAAAACAGCTGAGTTCACGCATGCGCACTGTCCTCTCTGATGACGTCATCAAATGAAACTATAGCTGGATATCGGGTTTCAGGCCGTTTTGGAATCCACTAAAAGTCTACCCTGACACAGTGATCTTCTGTGATTTGAAAAGTGCTAAAGTTTGTGTTATTTGGAGAGCGCAAATCAGTGCCCCGAGCACTCATGCTAACGGATACGGGATCATTAGTAGAACAGAACGGCTCAACATAAGTTCTGCGATACTGCTCCAATTGACACCAAACTGCTATGGGTGAGTAAAACTACTTGTTTTATTGCCGAAAGAAGGCTCAGATTGTAAAAAAACATTAATTTTCCTTTAAATTGTATGATCAAGTACCGCCATATATTCCTTTGATTTTAGAAAAGTAACTACTGTGTATTCTGAAGTACATGTATTCAGTTATTTCCCAACACTGGAAATAAGTCATGTCTTTTCTGTTTATAAAACTATACAAAAATTGTACATAAATCGTACAAAAAACTAATTTGTCAATTTGTCAGTTTTGTGCAAATATCCGACCTACTTAATGATAATATTAATTACATGCCCTGATGCTGCGGCCAGTACTGCTGTACTGATGTCAAAATGTTTACAAAATGTTCACACTGGGTTATTTAGGGGTTATTGAGGGGTATTTATTTATTTCACTGGGTTTGCATTTTACTATTTCACACTTTAAACTATGTATGTGGATGCCCCAAACACACTCATTGTTCTCTCTTGTGCAATGACAATGAATAGTTGAATACTTGAATACTTCCTCTTCCTAGTGTCACATGAACATTGTTTTCTATGAAAGCGCTCATATTACACAATTTTCTGATCTAAAGCTGTTTCCTCATCACAAACTCCACCTTCGCTAGAATCATTTGGATCATTTCAGACCTGGAATTGCCAATCTGTACTGACCCTAAAACCTAAACCGTAACTTCATGAAATCACAAGGTGGAAAGAGTCAATTTTGCGTAATATAGGACTTATAAAAGACCAGAACCCACATACAAAATTGTTATGCAAATTAAGCTGGACATTGAAGTGGAAAAACAAATAAAAAACAGTCCCATGTGTTGTGCTGGGTCATTCCAGAATTGGAGGACATTTTGGCTTTAAAATTCTTGAAAAATAAACCTTCACTTTTCAGATTTTCTGCTACACATTCATCAATAATAGGTAATAAACTATCAAATGCTTGATTACACATGTTCCATGAATAATAATTATTATTTGAAATATTATGTCTACTATAAAACAAATGTTCCCAGAGTTACAACAGATGGCAATGAAACAAATAATTATAATAATAATTTTAAAAAAAGAAATTTCAATTGAATCTTAACTGTTTTATTTGAGATTCAGTTTGGTCATTAGAGGGTGGGACAAGAGGAAAGTTGCATTTTGGTGTGTGTACTCCAGACTTATTTGTTATTTTTAAAACTTTTCAAGCATTCTTTTCTCTTAGTTTTTTGGACTTGGTCTCGGGACAAGTAAATTCACTCAGAAACTGTATGTTTTTGTATTTTGTATGAGGATTACTTAATATTTGATGGGCGGGATGTAAAAGGTCCTCCAATTCTGGAATGACCCTGTTGCAGTTTTGAATGTATATTTAACTCAAATTCTATGTTGTTATTTTTTCAGACAGACTGGATGATTCAGATTTTATGTACATCAAGAATACACCAAAACATGGTAAGTTTTTTTATGACATAATACAAACAATTTAGAGCTATATTTTCTACATTATACTAGATTAATGTTGTGAAAGACAGTCTGTCTTTGTTTTGTTGAAAATGTCCCGACCACAAAACTACTAAAAACAAAATTAAAAATAGAGAAGCAGCTGTAATTGCCAGTGACTTTCCAGAGAATTGTTTCAAAAATAGAATTTCTTCAAAAAATTAAGTTCCTGTAAAAACAAGAACTGAAAAAACAAACTAGCAATATTTGGGCTGGTTGTGGTAAAATGTGTGATTTCTGTTTTAATAAGAATCTCTTGAAAGTTCACATTTTAAACGATGCAAGAAACATTTTACAAAAAGAACTGACATAATTAATTAATACAAAATGACATTTCAGAACATGGACCGATGTAAACTACAGGGTTAGCAGTTTTATGCAGAATATGACAGGAGATTTTGTTCTTTAGGGGGGAAATATGGTACTACAAAAATTACAGCCTTTGTGATTTGCTAATTGTGTCCATTCAAATTATGATTTCTATTTGATTGCAATTCATCTTGAAGCCTTAATCTATATTCATACCTTGATGAAAAAGAAAAAGAATAATTTTATGGGTGAATTAAAGTTTTGTTTTGTTATTTTTACAGATTACAAGGTCTCGTCTAGCGCCCGCCAGAGCCTGGTGTCAGAGAGAAGTGGTGGGACCCCTCCGTATCATTCGTCCCCCCGTAACTCAGTGTCTCAGCCCTCGTCCCATCTGTCCTTCTACCAGCCCCTCAGCACCCTGCCACGTGAAGGAGAGCGCCTGACCTTTCACCCTGAGGACACCTTTAGAGAGCTGGACGAGTTCCAGGAGGAGCCCCCCCATTTCCTGGACGAGAGCAGCTGGGACGGGGACGAGTCAGAGCTCAGTGACCCCACCCTCACTCTGCTCAACCAGCAACACTTCCAGGTTAGACACTACTGTGTAAGGTTAAAGGGCTTTGTTCTATTCACGTATGTTGGAATAACCCTGGTTTATTAGTTTAGCTACATCTCCAAAGCTCAAAATGCTCTGTTTCACCTTGTGATGTCATTACTGTTTGTTCAATAGAGATGGGACGTTTGGGATGGGAGTTTAAAAACACAATGGAGCATTTTCTGTTTTACCACATGACATAACAAAGTGTAACAGGCTGTTTTCAGTTTGAGAGAAGAATTCAGCCTAAATATGCAGGGTTTATGTGTTGAATGTGTGAATGAAACAAAACACAACTCTGTGTATGTTTTTGATGAGGAAACAACTTTATAACATAGATCAGAAAAAACTAATAAAGACCCTTTCAAAAAAAAATAAATAAATAAAAAATAGAAGCAGCTCACGAGTTCCTTTGTTTTGTTTGTGCAGGTTGAACTCCTCCCTCTCTATGACATGCAGTATTCCTTCTTGTGGGTAACATTTGGAGGTAAGAGTGAGGAGGAGCTGTCTGGGCACTTGGAGAGCGTGAGGGAGTGTGCCAAGAGGATGGGCATGCACTGGGCACACAAACGCGCCTGCTTCCTCCTGGGACGACTCTGTGCCAAGAAGCTCAAGCTCTCCCAGGTTTGTGCTTACCTTCAAGTTTGAGGAGGGATTAATCTGCTGCTCATTTACTTTACGGGGGGAACTCTCTAAAGCACATTATGTGCTGTACTTTATTTGATTATACTTCCCTTAAAGGAAAAGTAACGTTTTTTTTTACAATCTGAGCCTTCTTTCGGTAATAAAACAAGTTGTTTTACTCACCCATAGCTCTTTGGTGTCATATGGAGCACTTCCAGAGATGTTTTAGATTTGTTTTAGCCTAGCACGACTTCTAGCCATAGCTCGGGGCATATAATATATTCCCATAGCATGTAATATGCCCCGTGCGGACTCCAAATAGCACAAACTTTAGCACTTTTCAAATCATAGAAGCTCGATATCTTAGTCTACGATTGCGTTTGAAGCAAAAGTGGCCTGTAATCCGAGATTTATCCATAGTTTACAGCTTTGCGTTTCATGTTTGGGTCCCGGGAGCTGAGAGCACAGTCCGCACATGCGCACTGGCATCCTAATCTACTCGAAACTATGGCTAAATCTCGGATTACAGGCCACTTTTGACCAAACGAAATCGTAGACTAAGACATCGAGCTTCTATGATTTGAAAAGTAATGCCCCGAGAACTCAAGTTAACGGATACGCTACAACATAACTTCTACGAAACTGCTCAAAATGACACCAAACTGCTATGGGTGAGTAAAACTACTTGTTTTATTGCCGAAAGAAGGCTCAGATTGTAAAAAAAAAAAAACGTTACTTTTCCTTTAACAAAAACTACAAAACTTATCTTTATATCTTTTCCAATTGTGAAAAATCCTCAAAAATGTAATAATAATTAAACAGGAAGCTGAGATGCATGAATAGGTGCTACTTTGGGTACCTTTAGCCATTCAAGCTAATCACTTTCTAAATTGTTTAATTGCTATGGCAACAATGATCATTCTAAACACTCATTGAAACCCATGGATATAATGTTGCTTTTTCCCCAACACATGAAGTTTCATCCAGTATCTTTCACTTGTTATTATCATTTTTATATAGAGAGATTTTCGTCCGCAGTATCAATCAACAATTTAACATGTCCGTATTTTGCGTCTCTCCTCAGGCTCGTGTTTACTATGAAGAGGCCTTGAGTGTGTGTGTGGACAGTTTCAGTGACACTCCTCTCTTTATCGCTCTGGTCACAAACCTCACGGCTGTTTATTTAAAGCAGAAGATGACGGACAAGCTCCCACTCACTTTGGAGAAGGCCTGTGCTCTGCTCCTGTGCCTCCAGTGCCATAACTTCACCTCCAGCATTGAAATTGAACTGCTAAACCTTGTACTGAGAAGGGCTATTTACCTGGGAGACAAATACCTTGAAGCTCGCGTCTGCTACCTCATCTCCAACCTCTTTTTGTCTTTACGAAAAACTGACGATGCACTTCCTTTTGTGGAGCGATTGCAATTTCTCTCTGTGACCATAGCAGCCAGTGAAAACCAACCGATCTCTCCTGTAGACTTGAATTGGCTCCTAAGTGGGCTCTATCACCGTAAATACATGCCTTACTTAGCATTAGCGTCCGTCAGTTTAGACTCAAGGCAGGACCACTCCCTTCACGATGCTTTTCAGAGGATTGAATTATTTATTAAAAATTCTGTGAGGTTGAATCCGTGCTGGAGAGAAGGCACCTCTCTGCTCCCGGCGCAGATAGTGGTTTACCTGCAGCAGGCTTTGGCCATAGCAGAGAGGGGGGAGGAGCTAAACACCCAGAGGGACCTGTGTTTAGGGCTGGCCTCTCTGTACCAGCAATATGGGGCACTGGATAAGGCCGTGCGGTGTGCCCAGCAGGCTGTGGAGACCGGCGGGCACATCAACGAGGAAGAGAGCTTTGAGGCGTCTGTGCTGTACGGCTGGCTCCTGGTACTGACCGGACAAGCAGAGAAGGCTCAAGCTATACTACAGCCACTGCTCACATCACTACAGGTACACCACAGAGTCAAATGAAGGTCACGTCTGCTGTTCTAGGGGCAAATTTGGAGATGAGTTCCATATTAGGAATAGGAATTTATTTACGGACAAAATAGCAAAATAAAAGCCCCAGGATCATGTAGAGCAGGTTAATAGAAACATTTTAGGACCAAAACGACGAGGCTCACAGCAGGAGTTACAGAGAGAGGGGTTACAATTTTTTAATGTAAAGTCAATTGGAAACAGTCAGTTGTCCGCTACACTAAAGGTCCCATGACATGGTACTTCTTGATGCTTTTATATGGCTCCTTAATGGTTCCCTAATACTGTAAATGAATCCTTCTTCAAAATCAAGATTCAGTGCATGAGAAACAGAGATAAGATGAGAAAGAGTCATAAATGTTACTCTGGAACACTCCATTATGGGCGTTGTTGCTTGAATGCAAATGAGGAGGACAGAGATGACCTATAGTAGAGGGTGGGGGCGTGGCCAAACTCTCCACTCTTTCCTTTTCAGCTGTGCCCTGTGCGCTCTGACCCACTTCCGTGTTTTTGCGCGGAGGGAGAGATGAGAAGCGTTCCATTGAAAAATAAACACATTTCCACAGAAAATAAAATTAAACCACTGCTGTTCAAAGGTCCAGAGGCTCAGATAAAGGACTTCCGAGCCTAGAAACACTCGCAAGTTCCTCCAGGCAAATAAAAAAAACGCATTTTGCATTGCGTAGCTCCTCCGCAGTCCAAACTCTCTGGGCGTGATTTACAGAGACGCTGAGTACAGACAGACGGGGGTGGAACTGCATTTGCATTTCTTTTTTCGAGCTGACGTCAATAAGGTGCCTTGTTCAAAATCGCCCGTTTGAGCTCCGATTTTTTCTAACGCAGAAAAGGATCGCAAACGCTCAGTTTAGACATTTCGCAACTTTTAACCATGGGGGGGGCTAAACAGGGTAGGGGAGCTCACATTAACGTTTAAAAACCTCAGAAAGTGAAAATTTCATGCCATGGGACCTTAAGGCAAACATTTTCAGTCCCTGAGTCAGTTTCAAGTCTTAAAGCATACCCTTATGAACAATGTTGAATTTTATTTTTAGGACATAGACCTAAATAAATAAAAAAAAGTTTAAGCCACAAAGATTAATCTAGACTATGTTACCATGGTATTTGAGGGCCGCTGAGCCTTGTTTAATCCTATTTGCATACAGTAATTTCACTTTAATTAAACCGTTCATATGTGTTTCTCTTCAGTGCACAGACAGCCCCACACAGAGAGGAGTCATCCACAACCTGCTGGCTCTGTGTCTGAGGAAACAGGGTCGGCCCGCAGAGGCCCGTGGGCATCTCCAGTCTGCTCTGATCATCTCCAGGGAGAGTGGCAACCAGAGGAACCAGGCTCTGGCCCTGGCCAACCTGGGCTGTCTCGCCATCGATGTGGGGGCAGCCTCTGTGGCAGAGCTATTACTTGTCAGGTAAGAAAGTCATTCTTTAGAATAGAGCTATATGGAAAAAAAAAGCATCACAGTTATAACATTCCCTATACTTATTGCAATGTATAGGGAATGTTTTGTTATATAAAAAAGTGGTGCAAAGTTCAATGTCTGTCCACAGAAATAAGATCAGATAAGATAATCCTTTCACATAATCCGTCTCACAATGGGGAAATTGCAGTGTCACAACGCAAGTTTCAGAAACAGTTGGAAAATATGAGCATGCATCAAAATTAAGATAAATGATAATAATAATAATAATAATAGATCAAATGTACTAATACCTGCAAAATGTATTTTGTTACATATTCTGATACATGGGCCAATCAGCCAATACTGTATTCTGAATACCTAGAATACTTTTACATCGAGTTGCATTTAAATTATAGTGTAAAAAACATACATAGTATTAAAAAGAGCTTTATATTTGTTTCAAAGCATCTCCTATCACAGGGTTTAGACAGACATCACACATCCAAACACCATAAAAGCAATGTTTTCTTTTTTTCTCATTAACACTGGGCAGTTTGAAGCCTAAATTACATGATCAAATTCCTCTGTGCATTCATTTGGTTTTAGAAAAGTAACTGTATTCTGAATGCCACAAAATGAAAAAGTAACTGCACCAGAATACAGTACAGTAATCCCTCGTTTATCGCGGGGGTTATGTTCCAGAAATAACCCGCAATAAGAGAAATCTGTGAAGTAGGACAACTTTATATTTTACAATTATTCTACATGTTTTAAGGCTGTAAATGCCTCACCACACACATTATACACTTTTCTCAGACTGGAATTAACCTTTTCTCACATTTCTCTCTTGTTTAAACACTCAAACTTTCACAGATTTTCAACAAAATGTATTAATAGTGAAGCGTGGGGGCTTCGCTGGGAGCCCTGCCGGAAGCGAGGGGAGCGCAGACTGGATCCGCTGCGCGTACACCGGGGCTGTGAGCACGAGCTCGAACCGCGGCACCCGGACAGCGTCCTAGCCACAAACCAGCCGCACGAAACCAGCAAAGAGCAGCACGTGGTGGTTTAATCCTGGTTTAGACCTGGTCTAGTCCTGGTTTAGTCCAGGTCTAGACTTGGTCCAGTCCTGGTTTAGTCCAGGACCAGTCCAGGTTTAGACCTGGCTTAGACCTGGTCTAGACCTGGTTTAGTTCTGGTCTAGACCTGGTTTAGTCCTGGTTTAGTCCAGGACCAGTCCAAGTTTAGACCTGGTTTAGACCTGGATTAGACCTGGTCTAGACCTGGTTTAGTCCTGGTCTAGTCCTGGTCTAGTACCGGTCTAGTCCTGGTCTGGTCCTGGTCTAGGTCCAGTCTGGTCCCGGTCCCCCCACGTCCCCCATCTATCAATCGGCAAAGGTCTACAGTCTCTTAGCCAATCAGGACACAGAACACAATGTTACACTATAAAAAAATAAAATTTAAAAATAAAATAAAAAATCCGCGAAACAGCGAGGCCGCGAACAGTGACCCGCGATAGAGCGAGGGACCACTGTATTCAGAATATGCTGTATATTCTTGGTACATGTATTCAGTTACTTCCCGACACTGTCCACATATATGACAGTTGTCATCTGAAAAGACTTAATATTATATGATAAGTTTGTGGGACAATTTCCTAACAAAGCTAAGGTTTAACTAAACAAATATCTCATACAGACTCAGCCTATTGTTTGTTTGAGTACAGTATTTTTGTAACTAACTGGGTATAAATATGTTTAATTTTTCCAGATCTTTGCAGCTGTTCATGGAGCTATGGGAGAGCCCGACAGATGAAGAGCACGTTCAGACGTACCTGTGGCTGGGGCGGAGCTACAAAGACAGGAGGAGGAGTCAGGACATCCGGAAGTGTTATGAAATGGGATTACTTATTGCACTCCATGCCAAAAATTTGCACAGTATGTTTGAATTTGATACATTTCCTTATTGGCTGTTTACAGATTCGGCAGTTTGAAGTTGCACTTTTTCTATATCATATTTATGTTTCTCAAAAGACATATGCAAAAGGGAAATTATAAAACAAAATAATATTACTGACGAATAGCGCATCATTTAAAATACCGCCAATGTTCTTATTCCTTAGTCATCTGTATCCTATTATAGCTGCCATTTTGGGCCATTCAAAAGAACTCAATTGCTGTGGCCACGATCTTAATTCAGCATCATTCTCATGAATACAGTCTGCAAAATCCATGTTAAAATGATGTCTTTCTTTCTCTTAAAGGTCAGATGGTGGTTGCCAAAGTCTTAAGTCGTCTCTATGCTGACCTACTCTTGTACGGTCAGAGCATTGTTTACTATGAGCACTGTGCTGCAGTGTCCAGAGAGCTGAAGGACAAAAGACTGGAGGGGGAATACCTGGAAATCCTCAGCAGCCTCTATCTCTCACTCAACACTGAGAAGTATGTCTCTTCTGTCACTATTAAACAATGATTACAATCGTTTTCTACAAGCTTTGTTGGTAACACTTCAGAATAACAACATCTGAAAGGTCCTATATTGAGCTTTTAACCATGTCTGAATGCAGTTACCTCCTCACATCCACACATGTTCTGCAATATTTGTCTGTCTACATCTCCAAAGCTCAAAATGCTCTGTTCCACCTCGTGATGTCATGAAGCTTTTCAAGTTAACTAGTCTACCTTTTACCTTTAGTTCGGCATTTCCAGGGCTGAAATTACTCCAGCGATTCTAGCGAAAAGTGTTTTGAGTTTAAAAACAGCTGCACACTTCCTGTATCAACACATGACATCACAAGGTGGAACAGAGTTTTCTGTTTGAGAGAAGTCTAAATAGCAGGGTGTGAAACGTGTGTGTTTGGGAGGAGGAAAGAGCATTAGAGCATAGACTGGAAAATAGTGCAGTATGGTTAGTTTCTTCTGAGAGGTTATTGCTTTGCCCGTGCCTGGCATTAAACCTGTGCTATCTCCATGGAGACAAGCAGGCGACACCAACAGGACAAGTTACAGGTCAGATCAGTGGAGAGGTGGGCCTGCTCATAGTAAGAATGCACATTTCTGAGCAATAGAACAAGCTGTAATACAATAACTGCTAGATGATATACTTACTTCCATACTGTGGATCATTTTAGACAAAGCAATAAATTCTCTAATCAGCTGACAAACCATCCACCTGAAAAGTTACACAGTGCACCTTTACATAGTCATCCTTAAAGGTCCCATGACATGGTACTTCTTGATGCTTTTATATGGCTCCTTAATGGTTCCCTAATACTGTAAATGAATCCTTCTTCAAAATCAACACTCAGTGCATGAGAAACAGAGATAAGATGAGAAAGAGTATTTTTTCTCTCTCTGAACACTCCATTATGGGAGTTGTTGCTTGAATGCAAATGAGGACAGAGATGGCCTATAGTAGAGGGTGGGGGCGTGGCCAAACTCTCCGCTCTCAGCTCTCAGCTGTGCCTGTGCGCTCTGACCCACTTCCGTGTTTTTGCGTGGAGAGAGAGATGAGAAGCCTTCCATTGAAAAATAAACACATTTCCACAGAAAATAAAATTAAACCACTGCTGTTTCAGATATCCACAGGCTCAGATAAAGGACTTCTGAGCCTAGAAACACTCGCAAGTTCCTCCAGGCAAATAAAAAAACGCATTTCGCATTGCCTAGCGCATTCGCAGTCCAAACTCTGGGTGTGATTTACAGAGACGCTGAGTACAAACAGACGGGGGTGGAACTGCATTTGCATTTCTTTTTTCGATCTGACGTCAATAAGGTGCCTTGTTCAAAATCGCCCGTTTGAGCTCCGATTTTTTGTAACGCAGAAAAGGATCGCAAATGCTCAGTTTAGACATTTCACAACTTTTAACCATGGGGGGGCTAAACAGGGTAGGGGAGCTCACATTAACGTTCAAAAACCTCAGAAAGTGAAAATTTCATGCCATGGGACCTTTAACTTTCTAAACAGTGTAGGTTTTATAGAGTGTTATCGATTTAATTTTGTTGTCGTTTCAGGTCATCTCGTAAATCTTTGGACTACACAAAACAGAGCCTCAGGATTTCTATAGACCTGGGCAAAAGGGAGGAGGAGTCGGAGACTTGGCTTCAAGTGGGACGCATCTATTACCTTATTTCAGAGGACGAACTAGCAGATATGTATTTACAGGTAAGGAAAGAGAATTAAAGAGTATTATTCATTTTAATTTGCCTTTGCTTGCAGTTTCTGTTTCTTTATTAACCTTTGAATACTTTCTCCCATTACTAGGCAGCTGTGAAAACTGCACTGAGAATGAATGACCCCCACTTCACAATGAGCATCTATGAAGAAGCAGGAGATGTGTACTTCAAAGGCTACAGGAATCGAATGGCCTCACTACCTTTTTATAGAGTAAGAGGATAAAACATGTGATTTTTATTACGCTGTTTTCTGATCAATGTTATAACGTTGTTTTCTCATCAAAAACATATCTGGAGATGTGTTTTGTTTCATTCACACATGTTTAACACACAAACCCTGCATATTTAGGCTGAGTTCCTCTCTCAAACTAAAAACACTCTGATTCACTTTGTGATGTCATGTGGTAATACAGAAAGTATTCCACTGTGTTTTTAAAACCCACACACCTTCACTAGAATTATTTGGATAATTTCAGTCTTGGAATTTGCAATCTCTACTGAACAAAACGTAAAGGGTAGCTGTTATCTTGAAAAGTACCATGACATCACAAGGTGGAACAGAGCATTTTGAGCTTTGGAGATCTAGACAAAATAATAATAAAGAATTACTCAAACATGTGTGAAAGAATTCTGAGTATGTTTTTGATGATGTAAGAAAATTCTAACATGGCTTAAAGTATGGAATAAGAAAGAGGATGAAATAATGTGTATTCACAAGAAATTAATCCACGCGAATAAAATTAATCCACGCGAAAACGTAGTCTCAAGAAATTAATCCATGCATATTTTGGATATACAGTAATCCCTCGTTTATCGCGGGGGTTAGGTTCCAGAAATAACCCGCAATACGTGAAATCCGCGAAGTAGGTCAACTTTATATTTTACAATTATTCTACATGTTTTAAGGCTGTAAACACCTGACCACACACATTATACACTTTTCTCAGACTGGTATTAACATTTTCTCACATTTCTCTGTAGTTTAAACACTCAAACCTATGTTGATTTACAATAAAATGTATTAATAGTGAAGCGTGTGTGGGGGGGGGGGGGACACGTGCGCGTGGACACGTGTGTTTGTTTTGGAACAACATATCCATGCCATGTGCGAAAGTCGAGTGGAAAGCGACCTGGACATCATTTTGGGCAAGACTCAAGCCACTGCTAACAGTGCCGAACCGCTAACAGACGCCTCTGAGCACCAGCCCTCACCACAAGACCAGGTACGAACACTTCAGCAAGGGGCTAGGTCTAAAGCCCCAATCAGCTCTACCATGAGGCTTTTCCCCCACTAACCTGCGCTCACAAGGGTTGGTTGCATTTCACCCCGGCTCCAAAATCAGACCGCCCCACTTTCTCCTCTCTGCGCGCGAGTGTCCTCCCCCGCTGCGGCTCCCTCGAATGCAGCTCTCCCCGCTGCGGCTCCCCCGGCCGCGCGGTGTCCGGGCCAGGCCCGTCCGTGTTGATTCTTGGCTCTTCCATGGTCCGGCTCGTGTAAGTAAACAAAGGCCACACCTCCTGTCACCCAGGCGCTCTCGTGAAGGACATCAGAGACTGTCCCTACCACCCTGCGTGACCATCCCTGGTCTAGACCTGGTTTAGTCCAGGTTTAGACCTGGTTTAGTCCTGGTTTAGACCTGGTTTAGTCCACGTTTAGTCTCTTAGCCAATCAGGACGCAGGACACAATGTTACACTGTAAAAGAAAGTTACACTATAAAAAAAATTGAAAAAAAAAATAAAAAATTGAAAAAAAAAATCAGCGAAACAGCGAGGCCGCGAACAGTGAACCACGAAAGAGCGAGGGTTCACTGTACACGCGTCTTTGGTTGTAGTTGAGCATAAAATAAATATTTGCAAACTTATGTACGAATACGAATTTCTCAGATGGAAGAAAGTGGACAAAAATACGTCATCACGTCACGTCGGCCGAGACCACTTGAAGTCTGCAGCGGTAAAAAAAAAAAATTCCGGAGGACAGTCTTGGCTGGTTACAGTCCTTTACAAGTACAGTTACAGTATATCAGAAAAGTGCACAAACATTTTGAGTTAACGCTCACCTTATTTCAGTCTGCCATCCTGTCAACTCCAGCGAAGACTGTCCTCCAGAATTTTTTTTTTACCGCTGCAGACTTCAAGTGATCTCGCCCGACGTGACGTATTTTTGTCCACTTTCTTCCATCTGAGAAATTTTATTCGCGTGGATTCATTTCTTGTGAATACACATTATTTTGTCCTCTTTCTTATTCCGTATTAAAGCTCACAAGTTAATTTTGCCTAATATAGGACCTTTAAAATATATTTTCTGTGATTGTGTTTCTTCAGGATGGTGGCTTGCCTTTTGCACGATGTATTGGGGACCTTCACTCAGAGTTCAGATTGTTGAGTAAACTGACCCATTTGTTTATGGACCAGAAAGAATGGGAGGAGGCCCTGCAGTACGCAACGCTGGCTGTTGAGGTGGCAGGAAAAACAGGTACAAAGCAGCAGTCAATTCTCAAATAAGGAATGAATTTAACATCTGTCAAAATACAGAGTAGACGTCAAATTTGCCTTTCTTTTATGTTTTAACCAAAGGCATAGATATGAATGAGTGGTCCACCTACCACCGTCTGGCCACAGTCTACTACAGACTGGAGCAGTACGAGATGGCAGAAAACTACTACCTCAAGGCCTTGTCATTCTGTCCTCCCTCCATCGAACACCCCCTGGAGGCGCAGTACTATACCAAGGTGTACAGCAGACTGGGCAACCTCACTCTCTATAAACTGAAGGTGATGCAATGTTCAAACTTTCCACCAAAAAACTTAGCGTTTTGTTATGTACATCGTGCTTCCCTTCACTAAGTAGAATGAAATGCAATGTGTAAAACCTGTAGTAAGCTGTAATTACATTGAACTTAGGGTTAGGAGATTCATGTATCATGGGTGTAATGTTACACATAGGGTGACCATTCGTCCGGACAGTCCAGTTTTAGAGCTGTCTGTCCGGCCGTCTGTCACGTGTCCTCCTTTTGTACGTTTTGTCCTCCTTTCGTTGCATAAATCGTCATAAATTCCCACCCATTATTTACACTTGCTACTCTGCGATGTTCGCCGTTTCCCAATTCAGAAAGTGCACGGTTCGGAGTGTGGTCTCGGTCTGCAGTCGAGGCGGTGCATACTCGCTCAGCCCTGAGTGCAGTCCGTGGACCGCATGGCCATCTGCGAAATGGAACAGGTCCCGCCTCAGCTCAATGAGCCGGGTGGTCTGCTCCTTGTTCCCTAAAGACAAAATATTATTCTATTGCGACTAGTAATACTTGGAATTCCTGTGCGCGACATCCGAAATGCACCCCCCCCCCCTCGCGCGGCTCGCACTTTGTAGATATAAAAAAATGACCCCTCGGCTGAATAAAAAGCGGAGATCCGCTAAAAGCTCTTTCATCCCTGATTTACAGTGCGCTGCATAGGTTTTCTTGTGCACTGAGAATGTGCGAGCAGTGCACATTCTCAGCGCACATTCTTTGTTTTCCCCGAGGGAAAACACAAAAAAAACAAGGTGTCCTCACTTTAGGGCCTTTGTCCTCCTTTTTGGACACAAGTGTCCTCCTTTCCTGTTTCATGCCGGTGGTCACCCTAGTTACACACCATGTAAAAATGTAATACAAGATGAGAGAAGTTATTTTCTAAAACACAATTTGTACACAAAGTAACTCAAAGTGCTTTACAGAAGAAGAAAGACATGAAAATTACAATTCATAAAAATAAATCCTATAAATAAAAAGAAGAATGCAGATTCTTTCAGTCGTATACACAACTGAACAGAACTGATTTGAGCCTGGATGAGCCGTTTTGAGAACATTTCACGTTCAAATGTTACAATATTTTGTTTTGAGTTGTTGATGATGATAAATATTGAGCCCCAAAATATATCGTCCCAGCTTTCGTGTATTGAATGATAAGGCGATATAGTGAATGAATGAATGAATATTTTATTTAAGTGTCTTATGGCTTACAGTATATGACACTTTCATCCATATAAAGGAAAATATCCATCATCAAATACATAACACAAAATCCAACAATCACAAGTAAATTATCTCCTCTCAGGGAGATAATAATGTTTCAGTGTCGAGGCCTTCTCCACAAAGGCTGCCGCACAAAACAGTTCATTTTCAAATAAGATAAGATAAGATTTTATTGATCTCACACAGGAGAAATTCACTTGCCGCATTAACTCCAGGCAGCACAAAAAAAGTGCATGCAGACAAGATAAGTGAATAAGAGAATATAGGAAAGAAAATAAAAATAACCAATAGTTTTGTTCTTCAGACAGCCAAAACAAATCAGGGTTCTTCTGCTGAATGATCTCATACATATTATTTCTTAAAGGTCCCATGGCATGAAATTGAGGTTTTTGAACATTAATGTGAGCTCCCCTACCCTGTTTAGGCCCCCCCCATGGTTAAAAGTTGCAAAATGTCTAAACTGAGCATTTGCGATCCTTTTCTGCGTTACAAAAAAATCGGAGCTCAAACGGGCGATTTTGAACAAGGCACCTTATTGACGTCAGATCGAAAAAAGAAATGCAAATGCAGTTCCACCCCCGTCTGTTTGTACTCAGCGTCTCTGTAAATCACGCCCAGAGAGTTTGGACTGCGAATGCGCTAGGCAATGCGAAATGCATTTTTTTATTTGCCTGGAGGCACGTCCGAGTGTTTCTAGGCTCGGAAGTCCTTTATCTGAGCCTCTGGACCTTTGAACAGCAGTGGTTTAATTTTATTTTCTGTGGAAATGTGTTTATTTTTCAATGGAACGCTTCAAATCTCTCCCCCCGTGCAAAAACAAGGAAATGGATCAGCTGAGAGCTCAGAGCCGAGAGCGGAGAGTTTGGCCACGCCCCCACCCTCTACTATTGGCCAGCTATTTTCTCCTCATTTGCATTCAAGCAACAACGCCCATTATGGAGCGTTCAGAGAGAGAAAAAATACTCTTTCTCATCTTATCTCTGTTTCTCATGCACTGAGTGTTGATTTTGAAGAAGGATTCATTTACAGTATTAGGGAACCATTAAGGAGCCATATAAAAGCATCAAGAAGTACCATGTCATGGGATCTTTAAATCATAATACAGCGGACAATAAAACTTGAAATGAAATTCATATAGTACTGTAATTATCACGACAGGCATTCATAAGATCTTGTTTCTATTACAGACCCATCTTACTGACTACTGCTATTGTTTACATTTTCCAGGATGCCTATGATGCAGTGGGCTACTTCCACTTGGCTCTCGCCGCTGCCCTGGAGGACTCTGCTAACCCTGAGGCCCTGTATGTGGTTTACATGAAGCTGGCAGAGATATACGGACACCACATACCCAACGATCAGCTGTGTCAAAACTACAGAGAGAGGGCTCAGAGCTTAAAGAGGGTCCTGGGAGGGGCTGCTACAGGAGAGGAAGGCAAAGACAATAACAATGGAGACTGTTGTCAAAGGGAGGAAGAGGATTCTAGTTTGGGACGTTCAGAGCGGGCAGAAGATAATATCAGTACTTCAAGGACTTGTGGAAGCATTGCAGACGCGCAAACCTCAAACGTGGACTCTATTTTAGGAAATACTGTGAACAAAGAAGCAGATATGAGTGAAGTGATTTCAGAGAGTTTTGAAGTAAACGGTCAAGAAAGTATTAGCAGTCATTCTCAGAGTGAGTTTAATCATTTTACTGAGTCATTCGATACAGCTAAAGAAGACATTACTGACCCAAGCATTTCAATGGATCCGACACAAACAACAACAGAGAGGATTAAGGGACAGACTGACCTGCAGCCAGACCACACTGTACCAGAGCAAATACCAGTGAATCACACAAGTGGAATTAGTGAAGGATTAAGTCCCAAAAATGTCCAGCCAAATTTCCAGAGCTCACTAAACATGGAGGACAGTGTGTCTCTGAAGGTCCCTAGTGAAAATGAAGATAGTTTTGTGGAAGTTCATGTTGACAATGAACAGACTGTGAGCACCATTGAAGACGCTGCAGAGACATTTACAGACAGTCGCCAATCGAATACAGGAGACAAGGAGCACTTCTTTACTTTATGATGACTACAGCAACATCATTTAATGCACTTAATGTGAAAATGACTTAATTGATTGAATCTCTTGAAATTTTGTCTTGATTTAGAGTAAGCATTTTTGTAAATGTATATTTGTTTTTGTTTAGTTTTTTGTAAAATTATAAGTTATTTGCTATTTTATATGTAAACTTGGACATTTGATGCTTTTTATAAAGAATAAACTATGGTCTTATGCAACCCAGTATAATTCCTTAAATGTGCATTATGTAACTTATACAGTGGTTGGGGGTCCGTCAACAGTCTCCATGGAGATGGTATAGCTCAGAGGTCTTCAACAGGGGGGTCGCGACCCCTAGGGGGGTCGCGGAGGTACTGCAGGAAGGGTCGCGAAATCTTTTGATTTCACTTTAAAATAATATAATTTTATATTTTATAGTGTAAAATACAGTATTAACCTGTGTATTATTTCCTTGCATTGGATGTACCATAACAGAGTAGCAATGTTTATACATGACACTAAGCTCAATTTAATATAAAACACAATTCTATGCCTTATATATAGTACGGGGTCCCTGGCCCAGTTCGCCATCTGTTTGGGGGTCCCTGGCCTGAAAAACGTTGAAGACCCCTGGTATAGCTACTGACGAAGTAGCTTGGATGAGCTGCCAAACGTCTTCGACCAAATAAACTTTATGCAGTTGACAAATTGAATTTCTCCTTTTACTATTGCTGTTAAATTTAATTTTCCATAGTATGGCATTAAGCTTATCAATTTAAAGTGTTTTCCATTACAGTGTTTTTGATTAAATGAAAATACCTTAAAGGAAAAGTAACGTTATTTTACAATCTGAGCCTTCTTTCTGTAATAAAACAAGTCGTTTGACTCACCCATAGCACTTTCTTGTCATTTGGAGCTGTTTGAAGAAAGTTATGTTGTAGCGTATCCGTTAGCCTGAGTACTCGGGGCATTACTTTGCGGTCTCCAAATAACACAAACTTTAGCACTTTTCAAATCATAGAAGCCCGATGTCTTAATGTAAGATTTCGTTTGAAGCAAAAGTGGCCTGTAATCCGAGATTTATCCATAGTTTTCAGCTTTGCGTTTCATGTTTGGGTCCCGGGAGCTGATAGCACAGTCCGCGCATGCGCACTGGCGTCCTCATCTACTCGAAACTATGGCTAAATCTATGATTTAGCCATAGTTGGCTTCTATGATTTGAAAAGTGCTAAAGTTTGTGTTATTTGGACACCGCAAAGTAATGCCCCGAGCATATGATACGAGCACCATGTTAACGGATACGGGATCATTAGTAGAACAGAACGGCTCAACATAAGTTCTGCGATACAGCTCAAATTGACAGCAAACTGCTATGGGTGAGTAAAACTACTTGTTTTATTGCCGAAAGAAGGCTCAGATTGTAAAAAAACGTTAATTTGCCTTTAAAAAAAACATGCATTTCTACTGTGTGGGGGCTTACCTCTCCATAGATCTGACCTGTAACTTAGCCAGGTGTCATAGTCAAGCAGTTTAATGACACCCAATAAGCAAATCAGCAATACCCTCATTGAGTCCGGAAGGTGCCCTCTATTAGGAAAAAATATCAACAACAGCATCATCATTGGAATAAAGAGACTGCCAATGTGTCAGGCCTAACAAACTAAACGATTCGGTCACTAAACCATGCGTTAAAATGTAAACGGAATAAAAACTAAGTGCAAAAAAAAGTTGTCATGTCTCAAAATAACCACAAGTGTGCGCCACTGAGCTTGTCCAAAGATTTCTATTAACAACCTTGTCGTTGCTGCAGTTCCTCATTTGTCCACACGTGGGCAGTGTGAGACAGAGTGAGGTCAAGTCATTCAGTGTGAGAAAACCTCAAACCAAACTGTACAAGTCAGGCATTTTTCAAGAAGTGTGAATGGGGAACTGAAAGGAGTGTCCTGTTTTTTACACACAGGCCTAATAAAACAGAAGTGCTGATAACAGGAAGCAAATAGTTTGATGATGTTTACAAAGATCTTTGAATAGCCTACACGGAAAACATAATATGTTCCCCATAGTTGGCACGCTTAAGGGACATGCTGTTACAACCATGACCAGATTAGTTACAGACTGGCGCATTTGTTCTTTCCTGAGTTAAACAGCTTAATTTGACCAAAACAAAAGCAGTATGCAGTTCTTCAAAAAAATCAAAAACATACCTGTCTTTTGTTATATTGTATTATATATTATTCACATAATGTTTAACATACAAAGTCATATTTAGTTCTTCTTTCAAACTGAAAATGGTCTGTTCCACCTTGTGATGTCATGTAGTAAAAAAGGAAGTACTCTACTGTGTTTTTAAACCACACAACTTCACTAGAATGATTCATTTGGATGATTTCATCCCTGGAATTGCCCACTTCTACTAAACTTAAGGTAAAAGGTTAACTGCTGTTAACTTGAAAACTACAGCCTCATGACATCACAAGGTGAAACAAAGCGTTTTGAGCTTATTAGACAAACTAATAATAAAGGGTTACTCACACATGTTTGAATGAAACAAAATACAACTCTGAATATGTTTTTGATGAGGTAACAACATCATAACTTGGCTTAAAGCTCCCAAGAGTAAATTCTGTGTAATATAAAACCTTTAAGAAGCCCACTGGCTAAGTTAAACTGTCTGGGACTCTGATGGGTTTGTGTTAAATTAATCGACCAAACCAACATAGACTCACTGTACAATTAAAGACTCATTTGCAAACAATAGTGATGGTGACAGTGAGCATAAGGTACATTATTCATTATGAAATGTTTAGGCAATATTTAAGGAAATAATACTACATGCTATCATCCTTCAGGAGTCCTGGCGTCCATTGTTTAAGTGTATAGAAATGCTGTGCCCTGTAGTTTCTCAAAATGTCTAATTGAAAATACTACAGACTTAGACAAACTTTACTGATCCAAAAGGGAAATTATTTGGAAACAGTAGCTCAGACATCACAATAGAATATAACATAATAACACAGAGCAAAAATATAAATAATAAATATAATATATATAATTTGCTAGTCCCCGAGTTTGGGGAGGCATGACCTGACTTTGTGTCTGTGTGTGATTTTGAATCTGCTTTCCTCCTAATGTGTGGTGTGTCAGTATGACTCTGAGCTGCTCTATCAGATTAGCGATACTGAGTCGACTTCCGATGTACTTTATCAACAACCTTCTTTGCAGTAACATCATGTATCTGAAGTATTGCACCACATTCTACAAATAATAATAAAACTTTGACTTTTGCACTTCTAAATTAGAAGTGCAGTGCTCTGATCTTTTGAATACTTAAAGAGTTTCAAAGTGATGGTTTTGCGCTAGACAGAAAAGAGCTGACACGAGGTGCGCTCACAACTTTAAGGCCTCTGTGGTACACAGGCCTTAAAGCTGCAGTCTATGAGATTCTCCTTGTGCCTGTGGTGTGCACTTTTCGTCGCACATTTAAAAATTGTTGTAGTGTGTGACAGTTGTTATACAGTTGTATGGAGTATGGTATGAATGTCGTCCTGTATCTCTCACTCTTTGAGCGGAACTGTAGGAGCCTGTTGGAGAATGAACTCCTCTGTCCCTCTATACTCTGGTGCAGAGGGTGAGCAGACGGGCCAATGATGGAGAGCATTTTGTCCTCCCTCACTGAAAAATGTTTTTAGTGAGGGAGGACATGGACACTTCACTTGGACCCAACCCAGCACCACTGAGAGGAGGGTGCTGGCCAAAATTCATGTACATCATGGACAACACCTCTCACCCTCTGCACCGGACTCTGCACTGGTTAGCTCAACTGGTAAGTCACTGACTTTCCCCCTGGGGGTTGTGGGTTCAAATCCCCCCCGGCAATGAGCTAGCCAGTGTGGGTCCTTGGGCAAGACCCTTCACGGTACTGCCCCCCGGGCGCCGAAAAAGATGTCTGCTCACTGCTCCTGAAAAGGATGGGTCAAATGCCGAAGTCAAATTTCTCCCGTGTGTCATTGTGTGTGACACAACTTAATCCTTAATCTTAATCCTTCATCCCCACCGCCATCAGACTCCACTACATAGTTCAAACGTGCAATATTTTTTCCATACTCTCCTAGTTACTGTTTTATTATTATTACTTATTTTATTATTACTTGTTTTATTTTATTCTTGATTCTATCTTTATGGATCAGTGTCGGATCTATGTATTATGCAGTTTTAGATGATATAGTATTGTCTGGCTTTGTCTTTAGGATGCTGTGTGCAAAGTGGAGAAAACTCATTGTTAAACTGTCCTGTTAACATCTTATCACACTGAAACTGGATCCATCCCTCAAATCCCTCGACTTCCCAGCCCATAAACGATACAAGTTCTGTTGTGGTTATGCCAGTGAGATTTAGATGGATTATGGGACGTTGTGAATGAGACTACAGGCATTCATTTTCACACTAACATGAATGTCATAGCGATTTACTGCAGGGCATACTAGTGCACATGTATTCCTGTAGCAATGATTATGTTGGGGATGCAGTTTAGGCCTGGACAATGCATGCTTAAGACTGGTACTAAAAACAAGATTCTTTTCAGAGGCTGGCAAAAGGGGGCAGGGCTTTTATCGGCAACATCACAAAATGCATACAACCCGTATAGTTTACAAAAATGGTCTTAATCTTCATGTTTGGAGTTCACCTACTTAATCTGACTGCATTTCACAGTAAACTCATAGGTATAGTGGTAAAATATAAAACATTACTAAAATGTCTTAAATATATAATTTTCCTTTGGGATACCAGCTGACCTGCAGCCAACTTTTGGAGCCCGGTGGTTGGGGACCCCTGTGCTAAGAGCTCTCATCGAGTGAAACTGAATAGGCTCACAGTTATAGGGGCAATACTGACAGAAATGGATACAGTGGTACCTCACCTTACGAAATTAATTCGTTCCAGAAGTGGTTTCGTAACGTGAATTTTTCGTAAGTTGAGTAGCTATTTCAATGGAAAAGGCCTGATTCGTTCCAAGGCCCCGATCCAAGTTTTTTTTTTAATAGTGTAACACTGTGTTCTGCACCCTGATTGGCTAAGAGACTGTAGACCCAGGACTAAACGTGGAATAAACCAGGTCTAAACAAGGTCTATACCTGGACTGGACCAGGACTAAACCTGGACTAAACCAGGACTGGACACCAGGATTAAAGCGCCGCGTGCGGGTCTATTTCCTGGTTTCGTGCTAGCTCTGCTATTAGCAGCAGCACCAGTGCACCTCACGAGTCACGGCTGAGGCGAGCAGTGACTGCGTGCGTGGGGGGAAGGGGGAGGGCGGACACGTGTGTAATAGTGCAGCATGACCCGGCGCGGGGCTGCGAGCACGAGACCTGTGCTCAAACCGTGCCTCCTCTAGACCAGATCTAAACCAGGTCTAAACCAGGATTAAACCATTGCGTGCGGGTCTATTTCCTGGTTTCGTGCTAGCTCTGCCGGTGTACCTCACGAGTCATGGCTGAGGCGAGCAGCGAGGAGGGGAGGGATGTGCCTCCCCTCGGGACCGCACGCAGTCTGAGCGCATGAACGAACGCAGGCAAGAGCCACGGTGGTTTAATCCTGGTTTAATCCTGGTTTAGATCTGGTTTAGACCTGGTCTAGAGGAGGCACGGTTTGAGCACGGGTCTCGTGCTCGCAGCCCCGCGCCGGGTCATGCTGCGCTATCACACACGTGTCCGCGCGCACACTTCTCCCCCCTCCCCCTTCCCCCCACGCTTCACTATTAATACATTTTGTTGAAGATCTATGAAAGTTTGAGCGTTTAAACGAGAGAAAAATGTGAGAAAAGTTTAAATCCAGTCTGAGAAAAGCGTATAATGTGTGTGGCTGAGCGCGCATTATTTGAATTTTTGAGATTTCGCGTTTCGTAACTTGAATTTTCTTTCGTATCTAGAGACCAAAATTTAACGTGAAGGCGTTTCGTAACTTGGAATTTTCGTTTGTTGGGTCTTTCGTAAGGTGAGGTACCACTGTATTATCTCTGTTTGTTTACCTCCAAAACACGCTTACACATGCATACATTTTTGTAGCTCCCACCTCGAACAGGGAAGCTGAATAGATGAGAGATGATTGTGGACAATGCATAACAATAAAAATTGGTTGAAAGATATCACAATAACACAGATAAAAAAAATAAAAGATAAAAAAAAAGAGAGAATAGAAAAATGTGACACAACATGAAGGGATCTTGTTGGGGCACAGTGGCAGGGTGGTGCCGCTCTGAGAAGGTCAGGATCGATCTGCCAGCAGGGCGTTCCTGAGCCACGGCAGATCCTCCAGGTCGCTTCTATTTCTGGAGGTGGGCAGAATAATCTTAAATCAAAAATACAAGCAGGTGACACCACCAGACCCTTACAGGTCCACTCGTGAGAAGCAATCTGCTCAGTATTTTTCAAGGTATTGTGGAACATTTCAGGCATAGAGACAAACAGACCACCTTTAAGAATGTATTATTTCCATGTCTTGAAATTAAATTAAGTCCATTGGTTAATCCGATTTCAGTTAACGTTCTTATTAATTATTAAGTCATTATTATTTTAGTTTTCATTATTAGTAATACTTTTTAGTTTCACTTTTGTCCAATCATATTTAAACTTGCACTTGAGAAAAACACATGGTAAATTACATATTTTGAAAACCTTATCTGTGCAGTCACTGAGTCGTTCAGTCGTTCAGGTAGGGACAAAAGATGAGTCATCCAAGAAGTTTTATGAAATCTGATTGTTTGGATGAGTCACAATGGCATTCACTCTAAAAACTTTCAACCTTCTGTTGTTATGATAACCTTTATAACCATGAATACAAACATTTGATCCGCACAGATAAAAGCAGAAGAGACAGAAGCCAACCCAAATCAACATCATGCTTTAGGAGTGTATTTCCAAGTAGATTTCTTCCCCCCAAAAAAGTTGCCAAACAGACTTACAACCCTAAATGGAATAATGATTTTGAGAGTGACTCTGAGTCCAAATAGCAGCTTAGACTACGTGCTCGCCCGACTGGTTTTCCAAATGCCTCAATCTTTACACAGGCCTGGGGTAAGTCTGCAAATCTACACTGTCCTTACTTATTCTTGCATGTTTTAAAGGTCCTATATTACACAAAATTGTCAAAATTGTGAGTTTTCAGCCATGTTATAATGTTGTCACCTCCTCAAAAACATACCTGGAATTGTGTTTTTTTTTTCATTCACACATGTTTGAGTAACCCTTTAGGATTAGGCTGTCATGTTCAGAATGCTCTGTTCCACCATGTGATGTCAGGAGGTGGTAGTTTTCAAGTTAACAGCTCCCTTTTACCTTAAAGATCCCATGACATGGTACTTCTTGATGCTTTTATATGGCTCCTTAATGGTTCCCTAATACTGTAAATGAATCCTTCTTCAAAATCAACACTCAGTGCATGAGAAACAGAGATAAGATGAGAAAGAGTAATTTTTCTCTCTCTGAACACTCCATAATGGGTGTTGTTGCTTGAATGCAAATGAGGAGAAAAGAGATGGCCTATAGTAGAGGGTGGGGGTGTGGCCAAACTCTCCGCTCTCGGCTCTGAGCTCTCAGCTGATCAATTTCCGTGTTTTTGCACGGGGGGAGAGATTTGAAGCGTTCCATTGAAAAATAAACACATTTCCACAGAAAATAAAATTAAACCACTGCTGTTCAAAGGCCCAGAGGCTCAGATAAAGGACTTCCGAGCCTAGAAACACTTGGACGTGCCTCCAGGCAAATAAAAAAAACGCATTTTGCATTGCCTAGTGCATTCGCAGTCCAAACTCTCTGGGCGTGATTTACAGAGACGCTGAGTACAGACAGACGGGGGTGGAACTGCATTTGCATTTCTTTTTTCGATCTGACGTCAATAAGGTGCCTTGTTCAAAATCGCCCGTTTGAGCTCCGATTTTTTTGTAACGCAGAAAAGGATCGCAAATGCTCAGTTTAGACATTTTGCAACTTTTAACCATGGAGGGGGCCTAAACAGGGTAGGGGAGCTCACATTAACGTTCAAAAACCTCAGAAAGTGAAAATTTCATGCCATGGGACCTTTAATGGGCAATCCCAAGGCTGAAATTATCCAAATGATTCTAGGGAAGGTGTATTGTTTTTAAAAACACGGTAGAGCACTTCCTATATTACCACATGACATCACGAGGTGGAGCGTTCTGAGAGAAAAGAGGAGCCTAAATATGCAGGGCTTGTGTGTAAATGTGTGTATGAAACAAAACGCAACTCCAGGTGTGTTTTTGATAAGGAAACAACATTATAACATAGATCATAAAATACCGTAATATGAGCCCTTTAAGAGACAGCAAATCCTCTTCCAAATTAGACATAGACAGATTGACAGATAGACTTTATTGATCCCAAAGGAAATTCAAAACATCAGCCATAAGTCCATTTTGTCTATGCATACCCACACACCTAGTTAGTCACTGTATCCACACAATCCACAGATCTTCAGCTCCTTTTTAGGCCTGGCTCTGCTTCAGTGTAAAACATATTTGCCTCTCATTGGTAAACACTGAAGCGTGTTAGGGAATGCTAATACCCTGGAGAAGTGTCTGCTGTTTAACATCAACGCCAAAATGTGACAACAACTGTTTGCTCAGCTTTGAAATACCCCAAAACCCTCAGAATATCTTAAAAGGACATAACCCAGAAGCAGCAAATGAGTTTTAAGTTAGACATGTTTTTACTCAACACCATCGTGTAAGTCTTACTTGAATAAATTACTTTTGGCAGATGCTCAGGATGGTTGCCCTAATTTCTGAAATGGGTCAGATCTGGCTGTCCTTGTTCACATAATGTTGTAGTTTCCTGGGCATTCAAACTTTGCTTTACTGTCATAGAAAAACAAATAACATGAGATTAGTGGTGGTCAGAGAATCTATAGGTGCAGGCCGGTAGCCACATCTCAGTAAGTATGCCCCAGGGCACCTGTGACAAAAGGTAAACCACTGATTATTTTTACTTTCTTATTTAAAGATCCCATGACATGGTACTTCTTGATGCTTTTATATGGCTCCTTAATGGTTCCCTAATACTGTAAATGAATCCTTCTTCAAAATCAACACTCAGTGCATGAGAAACAGAGATAAGATGAGAAAGAGTAATTTTTCTCCCTCAGAACAGGTCATAATGGGCGTTGTTGCTTGAATGCAAATGAGGAGAAAAGAGCTGGCCTATAGTAGAGGGTGGGGGCGTGGCCAAACTCTCCGCTCCTCCGCTCAGAGCTCTCAGCTGATCCATTTCCGTGTTTTTGCACGGGGGGAGAGATTTGAAGCGTTCCATTGAAAAATAAACACATTTCCACAGAAAATAAAATTAAACCACTGCTGTTCAAAGGTCCAGAGGCTCAGATAAAGGACTTCCGAGCCTAGAAACACTCGGACGTGCCTCCAGGCAAATTTAAAAAACACATTTCGCATTGCCTAGCGCATTCGCAGTCCAAACTCTCTGGGCGTGATTTACAGAGACGCTGAGTTCAGACAGACGGGGGTGGAACTGCATTTGCATTTCTTTTTTCGATCTGACGTCAATCAGGTGCCTTGTTCAAAATCGCCCGTTTGAGCTCCGATTTTTTGTAACGCAGAAAAGGATCGCAAATGCTCAGTTTAGACATTTCGCAACTTTTAACCATGGGGGGGGGGGGCCTAAACAGGGTAGGGGAGCTCACATTAACGTTCAAAAACCTCAGAAAGTGAAAATTTCATGCCATGGGACCTTTAAAGGTGCACTATGTAACTATTTTACATGAAACATTATTTTACTTGGAAGATCCCAAAGCGACATAGCTAACTAGCCATTGCCCCATTTTACTATTTACCGATGCATGTTTATCAAGGTATTTGAGCAATAGAAATAAACTTAAATAAATAATTGATGGATCGCTTAGTCCCATAGTGTGGAACATTCCTGCTAAAGCAATAGCATCAGTGAAGACAAGCAGGTTTAATAGTGTAGCAGCTATAACATCCCCATTCAAACTTATGAGTGATGCTAAAAACAGTATGCAGTATGCAAGAATAGAACAGAGTTACTGTACGCAGGCACTGTAGAAGCTCGGCTCTTAAACCCATCCAAAACACAATGGAAACCGTTTACAATACAACAAACTGCAAAAGGCTCATAGTCAAATTGATCCTTATCACAAATTGCAGCAGTTTTTCTGTCAGTTGATTGACCTATTATACCAGAATAAAAAACATAATATCTTCACTGGATCCTTTTCTCAGACACTCCTTTCTTATTGAACAGTACTTTTCATGATGCTTTTCACTTTAGAGGCCTGGGACTTCTCGCCACTTAACAGAGAGTGCATGTACAGTATGTATGTACAAAAAAAAAGTGAATTTATTCATCGATATTTCTTTTTGGTAGAGAGTCCGCCATTGCTGTACTTGGAAATGTTCCACAGTATAACTTTAAACAGATCTACTTCCCATTATTTAAATACCTAGAACAACAGTCATTCTGATGGTGAGTGGGGTTGCCACGCCGCAGAGCTGACCTGTAATTTAGTCTGGTTTGGACTCCATGATGATAAAAAGGTTTAATGCCATACTGTGAGACATTCCAGACAAAGCATAACATCTCCATGGAGAAAAGCATTTGACGGACTCTCCACCTAAAGTTACACAATGCATCTTTAATATATTTTGTGTTTCTAACAGACATGGCAATACAAATATGTATCTCCATCGAGATGTCACTAGGCCAAGTTACAGGTCAGATCTGTGAAGAGGCAACCCCAGTAACAATAAGAATGCAGGTTCTCGATTTGGTCGAAAACGTTTCTCAGCTCATCTAAGCTGCTTCTTCAGTTCTGGTCAGACGCTGGTGGACACTGCCTATATCTGTCTGAAGGGAGGAACTAACTACAGTGAAATTACTTTGAAACTACTACACCTACTTCTTTTCAGTTTCTGTTAGTTAGGTGGGCTTATTAGATCTGCAGTGGGAGTGGAGTGTGGGGTCTTGTTTAGCATAGCCATTCAGGGCCATAATGGGTGTTTTCACGCCTCTCGACCTGACCTGCTACCCTATTGTTTTCTTTGTTGTTTTGATTTAGGTTTGAGGATAGAGTGATAGATGGGAGACAAATGATGTCTGAGACCTCCATTTCTGTTCAAGGAAGGATTGTCTTTCTTGACAAAAAATAGCCTCTTTAACTCCCCTCTCAAACCAATTCTTTTCTCTGGCCAAGATCTGTACCTCACTGTCCTCAAAGGAGTGGCCCGTGGCTTCTAGGTGGAGATGTACGGCAGACTGAGGTCCACTCTGGCTCTCACGTTCTGTGTTGGTACATTCTCTTCTGAAGTGGCTGTTTTGTTTCTCCAGTGTAGCGCTCACTGCAGTCTTCACTACACTGAATGGAGTAGACCACATTGCTTTGTTTGTGGCTCAGTGTTTTGTCCTTTGGGTGGACCAGTTTCTGTTTTAAAGTGTTTGTGGGTTTGACATAGACTGGTATTTCATGTTGTCTGAGTTTTTCAGAAACGCCGGCCAGGTAAGGAATGGTTACACCCTTCCTCCTGGGTTCTGATTCTCTGTTGTCTTGTTTCTTGTCCTTGTCTCTCTTAGTTTTGTTGAAAGCCCATTTAGTATATCCACAAACAGAGAGGGCTTTCTGCACATGTTCTTCTTCTTTCTCATTTCCCTCTGTGTTGTAATGTCCAGCCAGTTTGTGCTGCAGTGGGTGGTGTGAATCAAGAAGCAGGTATTGGTGGGGGTTCCTGAAGACTTCTACTTGGAGTCGCTGGTCTCCTCCTATTGTTACGGCACAATCTAAAAAAAACAATGTGTTCACAAGTGAATTTGATGTTCAGATCTACAGAATTGATATGTGCAGTAAAAGGTTCTAAATCTTGAATTTTGATTTTTGAGAAATTATCGTCTACATAGCGAAACCAATGTGTAAGGGGAGTGCCTGGATATGAGGCCAAGGCACTCTGTTCAAATTGTTCCATGTATAAGTTATCAGTGATAGGGGAGACCAGTGAGCCCATTGCACAGCCGTGGATTTGTAGAAGTTTCCTCTGAACTGGAAAGAAAAGCACACAAAAAAAAATGTCTTAGTCTAATCCAGTGGATCTCAAAGTGGGTTCTAGAGACACCTGGGGGTCCTTGGGCAATGTGCTACGGGTCTGCCAAAATTGTGATAACATTGATCATTACTTCAATATAACATTTTCTTGTGATATACACTTCTAAACATACACTGATTTTAATGAAATGAACAAAATCAATAAAACAACGACTATGAGAAATGAATCTTTCATTCAAATTTGGTTAAAAATATAGTTAGAAATACTGTATTTTATGGAAATCCCATTAAAGCCCCAGTGTGTAGGATTCGTGGCGCATAGGTGGATGGTGCTACTGCACTTTCTGTTTTAGCTACGGCAGACCTCGGGCACGCACACGAGCTGCGCGGTCCCGGTTATTTTATTTTTCTTCTTTTCTCATGAAAACACACATTCCCGATCATGTACCATGACACTCTACACATCAAATGAAACCTTACAGTCTCCTCTTTTTGACTATGCAATTCATTTCCCTGCAAAACAATCACTCCCCGAGCACATGGGGCTTTTATACGGAAAAGCACAAAACAAGGTTAGCTTACCTTAGAATGCTTTGCACAGGTCAAACTCTGTATTTCACCATAAACTTGCTCTCAATTTGTCCGTAAGGATCCAGCGAATAAAATCCAGTAAAACAATTTAGTCCAAAACACGTGTTAGATCCATTACGACGTCTGATCCGGCAGCATGCTTATGTTGTTTACCCAAAACCACGAGCCTTGCCGAAGGCGAAGGCGGAGCCCAAATGTCCTTCTGCGGCTCTCGTATTCAAAATGGCTGCCTCTGCATGGGGAAGATCCCCCTTTTATGTGACTATATCTAAGTCCAAAAGAATACTTTGATTTCATGATGGAAGTGAAAAGGCTTGGAAAACAATGTATTTTTTGAATGGGTATCTTCAATTTCAGTAATTAACGGGTAAAAATCTTACACACTGTCCCTTTAAGGAGAATAATAGGGGGTCCAAGGCCTCAAAAAGTTTGAGAACCCCTTGTCTAATCTGATATATGTACTTTTAAACCCTTGAGGAGCGGTTCTGATTGACATCAAGGGGAAGAGCTCTAGAGAGGAAAATAAAATAAATAGACAAGGCTGGTTATGAAACATGTGCAACTGAAACAAAACTACACAAACACTATAAGATAGCTAAAACGAGCAAATTTCACCTATGAGCATGCATGTGATACTTTATTTCACTCAGCCAGTTAACATGTTTATTAGGTAACCATGAAAAGAGGAATGTACTGCAGCGTATTAGCTGACACTAACAAATACTTATCCTGTGGTTAGAAACGGAAAGAAAAGAAGGCACTAATGATAGGCTTAAGTAGTGCTCTGAGAGACAGTTAGGGCCTGAGAAGTGTGAGGGGACAAAACAGAGAAGGGGACCAGAGAGGGGGGTGACTCCAAACTTTTTCACTGGCTCCCTCAGTTTCTCTAAGAAGATTTATACCACCATTCAAGTTTTGTGCTCTAGCGATTAGAGGAACTGTTAATTAAACAGTTCAATTAAAAAGGGTTCTTGATACTTGATACAAAGTACTCAGTGTTCAGCCTATTTTATTACTTAATTCCTTTGGGGTTTCCTTAATTAAATATATCTGTTTACCATAATATATTGGGCATGAAGTTATATCATTTTCATCTTTACATGCTTTCCACTGGCACATGTAGTACGCTTGGCAAGGTGACACAGTGGTTAGTGTTTCAGCTTCACAACAAGAAGTTTTTTGGTTCAACTCCACGAGTGCCAAGCCTTTCTTTGTAAAGTTTTTGCTTTTTTTCCCCCCCTCCTGTGTATTAGGGACTGCTTTTACATTGAGGTTATAAAATATAGCAATTGGACTCTTGAGACATTATATGACTCGCTTAAGATAAGACTGTAACTCTGGTTATTATTAACTTCTCATTTATGCTTTTATATTACTTTGCAAAAGTTTTATCATGATCCGAGTCAATTTCACTTGACAAGTAAAATGAGCTAGACTTTTTGTACTTAAAGGAAAAGTAACGTTTTTCTTTTTTTTACAATTTGAGCCTTATTTCGGTAATAAAACAAGTTGTTTTACTCACCCATTGCACTTTGGTGTCATATGGAGCACTTCCAGAGATGTTTTAGATTTGCGGTTAGCCTAGCGCGACTTCTAGCCATAGCTCGGGGCATATAATATATTCCCCGAGCATGTAATATGCCCCGTGCGGGCTCCAAATAACACAAACTTTAGCACTTTTCAAATCATAGAAGCTCGATGTCTTAGTCTACGATTTCCTTTGAAGCAAAAGTGGCCTGTAATCCGAGATTTATCCATAGTTTACAGCTTTGCGTTTCATGTTTGGGTCCCGGGAGCTGAGAGCACACTCCGCACATGCGCACTGGCGTCCTCATCTACTCGAAACTATGGCTAAATCTCAGATTACAGGCCACTTTTGACCAAACGAAATCGTAGACTAAAGACATCGAGCTTCTATGATTTGAAAAGTGCTAAAGTTTGTGTTATTTTGAGCCCACATGGGGCATATTACATGCTCGGGGAATATATTATATGCCCCGAGCTATGGCTATAAGTCGCTATAAACACTAATGTAAAACATCTCTGGAAGTGCTCCATATGACACCAAAGTGCAATGGGTGAGTAAAACAACTTGTTTTATTACTGAAATAAGGCTCAAATTGTAAAAAAAAAACGTTACTTTTCCTTTAAATATGAAAATATGTCTTGCTACTCTTAAGAAAAAGACAACTCTTTGCACTTAAAATAAGAAACAAAATCTAATAATGCTTGAATTAATAAAAACACATGTATTCCATTGGTAGATAATTGCACTTGTCAAGTTGAATGTACACAATGTTCTTAATTTAAATTATTTGAACCTTGAACCTACCATCGTGTTTATTACTTTTTTTTTTAGAACTTTGAGGTTACGTGGCCAGCAAGAACCACACAACTTTGACAAACTTTGCAAAGATGAGTGGATCTGGAGTTGTATGTCTGTCTGTCTTCCTGATTTCAGAGAGCTTGACTGACAAGGCAAATTAACCAATCAAAGAGATGCATGATCCGTTTGCCTCAAAAACAATCATGGCTACTTACACGTAAAAAAGGAGAAAAAAAAAAATTAACATAAAGAACTTATATTTTAAAGATCCCATGACATGCGTGAAAAGTCCCTCAGTCGTCCAGGTAGAATCCATGATTGATCCATGATGAAATTGAACTTCTCCTGTTATCATCCCATGACATGGTACTTCTTGATGCTTTTATATGGCTTCTTAATGGTTCCCTAATACTGTAAATGAATCCTTCTTCAAAATCAACACTCAGTGCATGAGAAACAGAGATAAGATGAGAAAGAGTTTTTTTTTCTCTCTGAACACTTCATAATGGGCGTTGTTGCTTGAATGCAAATGAGGAGAAAAGAGCTGGCCTATAGTAGAGGGTGGGGGCGTGGCCAAACTCTCCGCTCTCGCTCTCAGCTCTCAGCTGATCCATGTCCGTGTTTTTGCACGGGGGGAGAGATTTGAAGCGTTCCATTGAAAAATAAACACATTTCCACATAAAATAAAATTAAACCACTGCTGTTCAAAGGTCCAGAGGCTCAGATAAAGGACTTCCGAGCCTAGAAACACTCGGACGTGCCTCCAGGCAAATAAAAAAACGCATTTCGCATTGCCTAGCGCATTCGCAGTCCAAACTCTCTGGGCGTGATTTACAGAGACGCTGAGTACAGACAGACGGGGGTGGAACTGCATTTGCATTTCTTTTTTCGATCTGACGTCAATAAGGTGCCTTGTTCAAAATCGCCCGTTTGAGCTCCGATTTTTTGAAACGCAGAAAAGGATCGCAAATGCTCAGTTTAGACATTTCGCAACTTTTAACCATTGGGGGGGGGGGCTAAACAGGGTAGGGGAGCTCACATTAACATTCAAAAACCTCAGAAAGTGAAAATTTCATGCCATGGGACCTTTAACAATTCTCGTAACTGAATGTTACAAGAATTTTTGTGAGAAGATGTTTTCTGCATTTGAGAGACACGTGATACAAATTAGCAGCTGTGGTTGGACCGTCTCAAGTTTGTACAGAGGATTTTCACGCTCTGTGGTCTGGTGAAGGGGCTGTTCAGGAAACCACAGACGTTGATCTTACATCACATGTATAATATGAAAAATCATTCCAAATTGCATGTTCCGGTAAAAGTACAAGTTGATTTTTTTTTTTAATCTGACATTAATTGTATTACCATTAAACGGCTCATATTACACTATTTTCTGATCTATGCTCTAATGTTTTTTCCTTATCAGAAACATAGAGTTACGTTTTATTTCTTTCACAAATGTTTAACACACAAACGCTGCATTTAGGCTGAGTTCTTCTCCCTTGTGATGTCATGTAGTAATACAGAAAGGTTTGAGACGTATACAGACGAATAATAAAGGGTTACTCAAACATGTGTGAGTGAAACAAAACACAACTCCAGATATGTTCCTCAAAGTAAGTACAATCGTAATGTTAAACTGCAGCTGTGCCTTTGTTTAACATTATGTGAAGCCTGTGTTACTTGGTTTAATGTATTCCACTACACATTAGATAAACAGAAGCGTAATGTATACACTCTATGTCTGGACTTGAGCTATAATGTGCATCAACCCAAAATAATGGCCTTTATTGTTGCACACTTCTCCTTCACGGGTTGTGGGAGCTACAGTCTCTCCCAGCTGCTTTGGATGTGAAGCTACAGCCCTGGTAGTAATTATTCACACTCCTATTCATTCCTATGGGCAGAGTTGAATCACCAGTTCACATGCACATGGTTTTGGATCAGAGGAAGCTACAGTGTCCTGAATTGACCGCAGGGTTACATTTCTCCATAAGATTGTACGCTACATACTTGCGGACTCTCTCATCAGGCTGAGATGGACTCAAGTCTATGGAAGTCGTGAGTGGAATATGAATTGGTAGGTAGAGCCAAAGAAACAGCAGCTTTAAGAAGACATTGTTGAAGGGGCTTTAAATGTTACAACATTTTCTGATCTACTGTATGTTTTAAAGATCCCATGACATGGTACTTCTTGATGCTTTTATATGGCTCCTTAATGGTTCCCTAATACTGTAAATGAATCCTTCTTCAAAATCAACACTCAGTGCATGAGAAACAGAGATAAGCTGAGAAAGAGTAATTTTTCTGACTCTGAACACTCTATAATGGGCGTTGTTGCTTGAATGCAAATGAGGAGAAAAAAGCTGGCCAATAGTAGAGGGTGGGGGCGTGGCCAAACGCTCCACTCTCTGCTCTGAGCGCTCTCTGATCCATTTCCTTGTTTTTGCACGGGGGGAGAGATTTGAAGCGTTCCATTGAAAAATAAACACATTTCCACAGAAAATAAAATTAAACCACTGCTGTTCAAAGGTCCAGAGGCTCAGATAAAGGACTTCCGAGCCTAGAAACACTCGGACGTGCCTCCAGGCAAATAAAAAAAACGCATTTCGCATTGCCTAGCGCATTCGCAGTCCAAACTCTCTGGGCGTGATTTACAGAGACGCTGAGTACAGACAGACGGGGGTGGAACTGCATTTGCATTTCTTTTTTCGATCTGACGTCAATAAGGTGCCTTGTTCAAAATCGCCCGTTTGAGCTCCGATTTTTTGTAACGCAGAAAAGGATCGCAAATGCTCAGTTTAGACATTTCGCAACTTTTAACCATGGGGGGGGCCTAAACAGGGTAGGGGAGCTCACATTAACGTTCAAAAACCTCAGAAAGTGAAAATTTCTTGCCATGGGACCTTTAACACACAAACTCTGCATTTTAGGCTGAGTTCTTCTCTCAAACAGAAAACACTGTACACCTTCAGTAGAATCATTTGGATGATTTCAGCCCTGGAACTGAACAAAAGATAAAAGGTATAGCTGTTCATTTGAAAACTATAGTACAGGACATCAAAAGGTGGAACAGTCAAAGTGTAGTATTTAGTGTAATTTTAGTGTAATATAGGACCTTTAAACTATAAACCGCCATTTTAAATTGTTAGATATACCTTCGAAGGAGATATGAGCACTGTTCTAAGGCTCAGCTTCATAGGTTAGATAATTGTTATTATTGCTAAATGTTTGCTGCACAACAAAAATCATGCTCTGATTTTTAATTATTTTATTGAATTATTATTATTATTTTTATTTTATTTTATTATTTTTTCCTCTGAATGTCATCCCATAATAATGCAGCCAATGCAGAAGTTTTTTTATAGCACTTTGCCAGACACTAAAAGCTTCGCTGAATCCATCTCTCCACACTTTTTAGTCATAAGATAAGATAAGACTTTATTGATCTCACACAGGAGAAATTTACTTGTCACAGTAGCTCCAGGTAGGGACAGTTTGAACAAGAAGACAAGTGCATGCAGGCAAGAATGGCATAAAGATAGGTAATAATAATAATAAAAAAAATAAGTAATAAATCGAATAAAAGGAGAAGTTCAATTTGTCAACTGGACAAAGTTTGTTGTTTCGCCGCTCATCCGAGAGGCTTCGTCAGCTCTGGTTTTTGTGCTGGTTAGACACTGCTTATATCTAGCTGCCGGGAGGAGCTACCTACACTGAAAAAACTCTGAAAACGATCCCCACTCATCTGTCTCTTTGTTTTTCAAATTACTCTGGCGACTAGTTTCGCCTCCCTATTCAAGCCTAACGACCCTCTCCACCCCTCTGCCCTGGATCGTCTGCCCTAATGTTTCTTTGTCTGTTTTGACTTGGTTTAAGAATCGAATTATAAATGGGAGACAAGTTATGTCTAACTCCCCCAAATCGAATAATAATAATAATAGTAATAATAATAAAAACAGTGACAGGGAGAGTATTGGAAAAATTGGAAAAACGATATTGCACGATAGGAGTATTGAAAAAAACAACAAGCAGTGCCCTGCGTTGGACTGACAGACACATAGACTAGTCACTCATACACACTGCATTGACAAGGTGGTTGAAGTATTTTGCCCACAGACACAACAACAGCACTGATCCAAGCTGGAATTCCTTACCATTGTTCCCCCTCCCTTCACCTGGTCACTGTTCAGATTCAACTGTGCTCTCGGGTCTTCTTCGGTCAGGCTTAAAGCTCCTATATTACTCAGAACTGACTCTTGTGAGCTGTAAGCCATGTTATAATGTTGTTGCCTCATCAAAAACATACCGACTATTTGTATTTTGTGTCATTCACACATGTATGAGTAATCCTTTATGATTTGTCTGTCTGCATCTTCCAAATGCTCTGTCATATAGTGGTAGTTTTCAAGTTAACAGCTCCTTTTACCTTTAGTCCTGTAGAAATTCCAGGGAATCCCAGGGAATTCCAGGGAATTCCAGGGTTGAAGTCATCCAGATGATTCTAGTGAAGGTGTATGGAGAAATTTCCTGTACTGTTTTACCACATGACAGCACAAAGTGGAAAAGACCATTTTCTGTTTGAGAAAAGAACTCAAAGAAATATGCAGGGTTTGTGTGTTAAACATGTGCGAAACAAAACACAATTCTAGGTATATTTTCAACGAGGAAACAACATTAAAACACAGCTCAGAAAATACAGTAATATACGGTAGGCCCTTTAAAACAAATAATGTAAACAAAGCAATTTCACATCAAGAGACAGTTAAAGGGACAGTGTGTAAGATTTTTACCCGTTAATTACTGAAATTGAAGATACCCATTCAAAAATACATTGTTTTCCAAGCCTTTTCACTTCCATCATGAAATCAAAGTATTCTTTTGGACTTAGATATAGTCACATAAAAGGGGGATCTTCCCCATGCAGAGGCAGCCATTTTGAATACGAGAGCCGCAGAAGGACATTTGGGCTCCGCCTTCGCCTTCGGCAAGGCTCGTGGTTTTGGGTAAACAACACAAGCATGTTGCCGGATCAGACTCGTAATGGATCTAACACGTGTTTTGGACTAAATTGTTTTACTGGATTTTATTTGCTGGATCCTTACGGACAAATTGAGAGCAAGTTTATGGTGAAATACAGAGTTTGACCTGTGCAAAGCATTCTAAGGTAAGCTAACCTTGTTTTGTGCTTTTCCGTATAAAAGCCCCATGTGCTCGGGGAGTGATTGTTTTGCAGGGAAATGAATTGCATAGTCAAAAAGAGGAGACTGTAAGGTTTCATTTGATGTGTAGAGTGTCATGGTACACGATTGGGAATGTGTGTTTTCATGAGAAAAAAAAAAAAAAACGGGACCGCGTTTATTTATACAGTAGCGGTGCGCGGACCTCGAGGTCTGCCGTAGCTAAAACAGAAAGTGCAATAGCACCATCCACCTATGCGCCACGAATCCTACACACTGGGGCTTTAAATGGGTGTGATAAATATGACAATGAATGAATCAAATTAAACTAGCTGATGTATGTACAGTATATAGAGAAGATACCAGTGTCCATGGTTAAAAAGTCATTAAAAACTAGATTCAACTGGACTATTTTTATAGCATTTTCTTTGGCCTCCATGATGTGTGTTTGACATTTGCCTTGGTAACCCCGGGTCAGGTGGGGCTGGTCTGTCAAAACTTATGATCTGAGATGAGTCTATACATGTACACATGATCTGAGCTGTGAGGGCAGGCAGACTATGTGGGGCCTGATTTATAGCAGTTGTCAGTATACAGATCTATAGCTTGCGTCTGTGCTCTAGAATTGAGTGATGTGATATTTTCAGATATAGGGCACAGACCAATATAACTCTATGGGAGATTCACTGTCTATTAAAGGGCCCATATTACGGTAGTTCTTCATCTGTTTTATAATGTGTTTCCTCATCAAAAAGTATACCTGGAGTTAGTAATTTAGTCCATTAATTGTTTGAGTGGCTTAGTCGACCAAAATTTGTATTAGTCCTTATTTGTTTAGATAATATTTTAGTTAGAAAACAGCATTTGAGAAGTTAGCGAGGTGAAGATTTTATATTTTTTTGTATTTAGATAATAATAATAATACATTTTATTTAAAAGCGCTGGAAGATGGTGAAAGTGACTGTTATGTGGTGTAGGATTGTCTGAACATGGGGTGTTTTGAGTCTAGATTTGAAAAGAGCAAGAGCAAAATAGATGTTAAGACAGAGTTGAATTGTTGAATGTTTATATACATGTATTGTTTCCAAATACTTTTACTGCATTAATAATTGCAGACTTATGGGTGCAGTTTGGGTCAGATACATGAAGATAATAGTTATAAAAGCTTTTGCCACGGCCCATTTTAGTTGACTAATTAATAGACAGGACATATTTTTTTAGTTTTGACTTTTCTCCACCAAAAATTTCGTTAACCAACTACAGCCCTAAAAATATCCAAGTACATGATCCACAAATCATGTACTTGGATATTGAGTCAAAAATATCTCTCTCAAACGCTTTATTCTGGGCGTTGTTGCTTGAATGCAAATGAGGAGGACGGAGACAGGCCAGTGCAGCGGGTGGGGTGTGGCCAAACTCTCCACTCTTTCCTCGTTTAGCGGTGCGCTGTGCGCTGGCCTCCGCGCTTAAATCTCTGTTTAAGCGCAGAGGAAGATATGAGACGATTTCCATTGAAAAATAAACACATTTCCACAGAAAATAAAATTAAACCACTGCTGTTTCAGAGGTTTGGAGGCTCGGATAAAGGACATCCGAGCCTGGAAACACTCTCACGTGCCTCCAGGCAAATTAAAAAACGCATCTCGCATTGCGTAGCTCGTTTGCGGTCCAAACTCTCTGGGCATGATTTCCACAGACGGTGGGTAGACATCCAGACGGGCGGTGGAACTGCATTTGCATTTTTCCCAGAGTGTGACGTCAGAAATTTCCCTTGTTCAGAATCGCCCATTTGGGCTGTCTTTTTTTCAAATGCGGAAAAGGATCGCAAATGCTCAGTTTAGACATTTCGCAACTTTTAGCCATGGGGGGGGGGCCCTAAACAGGGTAGGGGAGCTCACATTAACGTTCAAAAACCTCAGAAAGTGAAAATTTCATGCCATGGGACCTTTAATTTGAGCTTTATTTTAACACAATCTGATCACAAAGAACTGACTTGGCTCCAACTACAACAGGTGAGATGATTTTACTGTTAAACAAGTCCCTCTCACATAACATTACAGTTCCAAGCTAGTTCAATTTCACCTTTTTGTTGAAAATCAAACTGCTAAACAGGCTCCTGAAAATGTGCTGTTTAAATTTGTGAGTGTGTGTGAGTTTTCAGACTATTTTATGTCTGGTGGAATGTATGGTGGAATGTTAAAAAAAAAAAAAACACACAGCATGATGTCACTGCAAAGTATGAATTGGACGAAACTTTCACACACACAAAACCATGTCTTGCCAAAACATACCACAGTTCCCTTTATTTGTTCTTGCTCACACGACATGCTGCCCCTAATCTTCGGTATGGGAAAAGACACTCTGTTCATGAAACCAGAATTACCTCCTAAGCCTTTCAAAGCTCATATTACCATGAATGGCTTATACTCTCAAGCAAAACGAGGGTGAAGTTTCCCCATTAGAACATATGAACACGCAGTAAATCCTATACACTTAGTTTCCACCTATCTCACCGGATCAGAGCAGATCTAAAGCCAGGGATGACTGCAAGTATTTGAGCTCCTGACATGACTTAAATGAAATTGAAATCTGCCACTTGATGCAAACACAGAGCTTTACAGGCTCAGGGGGACTAAATGGTGAAGAAACATTGGAAATCTGCGGTGTTCTTTCAGAGTACAATTCAGTTATGTGTGAAAGAACCAGGTATAAGGTTTAGTGAGATTACAAGTGCTGATATCATTGTCACTACTGTTTTGGTTTTATAGGGTTTTTCTCCTGCAAAATTATATAATATTATACTATTATGTATTACTCATACAGCCACTTTCACTGTCACCCATAATGTTACATATAGAGTACAGTTAGATGTAGTACCAGTAGCTCTAAAATAAGTAAATAACAACTAAGAATTAATTTCTGCCTTTGAACATCACACAACAGTGCCCAATATTCATTCACTTTTCAAACTTGGTTGCCTGACCAGCCAGTCCCTTCTGCTTCTGTTTGAATCTAGAACGGTCTTTACCTGGCCAGCCAAATGATATCTCTCTGTATTTCCTATACAGCGAGATACCATTTGGACACCCTCGCTCCACCCTCGTTCCCCCGGTTAACAACGGACTCCGCGATTCTGATTCGTTCAAAGATGGTGACGTCAGTGCACCCGCCTTTGCCCGCAACGTCACTCTTAGGCAGCAGAAGTTCCTCCTCAGTTTTGAATCAAGATGGCGCATCGGAGAACTGAACGTCCCTTCTATTCAGCTGTAAAATTGGTCTTAAATTACCTAAAACGCATCGATTCCTTAAAACCACAGCAGCTGACAGCTCTAGAGGCCTTTCTTTTCTTTCTTTTCTTTTGTTTGATTGGTTCACGTCGCTGTCCGTTAACTGTTCTCTGATTGGTTCACTTAGCTGTCTGTCTACGCGCAACGGCAGCGCATTCTGGACCAAGCATTACCAGACTCGCCGCTGGGACAGCGATGAGTCATGGATTCTTCCAGGCAAGAACGGTCTAGAATTGGACCACAGAGTGTGAAAAGCACATTCCTAACTTATGGTCCAACCACAACCGCTGTTTTGATTTGGGTTTTTTCCCCCCTTTTGCCATGTTTTTGACATGGACAGAGCATCTGTCTCTCTGTTTGGTGAATCCAAGTGTCAGCTCAAATTGGAAGGACAGGATACGGTTCTTTGTAAAGTTTTGTCAAAGCGTGTGGTTCTGGCTGGTCAGGTAAAAAACATGGTGGTGTTATGCCATATCTGTTGCCACTGCTGCCCTCCAACTGACTACCAGCAATGACACTGGTATTCAGCACCACCAACAGCCTTTCCAACCATCACCAATTTTGCAGTACATAACCCATTTACATAAAAGTGAGTCACACTGTGAACTGTCTTTGGGCCATTCATCAAATTAGTTATGATAAATTATAACAAAAAATGTATCAAAGTCTACTCCTAATGTATTTGAAAACTGAAAACTTTTTATTTCTTATATTACATTACCGCACTTTTGTAGAGCTGCTTCCTCCTCTGTCTACAATATATTCAGTGCTGATGGATATTTTCTGTCCTGTTTATGAGATTGTGAGTGGTTTGAGGAGCTGGCACTCTAGCGTTTACTCTGCACTAGGCTTTAAAAGGCTCTCATTGGAAAGCGTGACTAATGGGGCCATGTAATGCCACAATCAATCTGTGGCACATATTAATTCACTCAAGTCTCTGTGATCAATCCCGCGGGAGATCGGTTAGCCACACCTGTTGACATTTGCGCTCTGAAAAATGGAGACAGCGTAAAGATAACAAAGGCCATTTACCAGTTATAGCAGTAATTAAAATATATAAAGTTATGGCAGAGCGACCAAATAGTGTATTAAATCTCCAAGACAATCAAATAATAAGCATGATGGATATGGACTGATATAATCTGGTCACAGTATAGAAGTATATTTCTACTTCAGTGATGTGACTAGACTGGCATTAGCTACTGTATAATCAGTTTTATGTGTTTTATGTTGTTTGCCATTGGTTGATGTTTCTTACTTTATATCCTTCTAACTATCCTTCTTTATAACCCCTTATCATTGTGAGAAAATCTGAGCTATCTAACTTTGCTTGTAGCCTTGCACCTCACCCCTCTGCCCTAAGGACGGAGGTACAGGACACTCAGGTGCAGGAGGACACACTTTGGCAGAAGCCTAATCCCCTCAGCCATCACATTTTTGAACATCAGGCCCCGCTGAGTGTGCTTTAATGTCTGGTGTAATGTGAATATGTTTGTTGTGCTGTGTTGTCGCTGTATATGTCAAACAAGCTCTGTGTGCATGAAAATGAATTTCCCTTTGGGGACAAAAAAAAAAAAAAAAGGCTGAAGTCTAGCAGATCCACCAGCACCTGTTCTTGTATTACTATTCCTAGAACGTTCCACAATAAGGCATTAAAGGTCCCATGGCATGAAATTTTCACTTTCTGAGGTTTTTGAACGTTAATGTGAGCTCCCCTACCCTGTTTAGGCCCCCCTCCATGGTTAAAAGTTGCGAAATGTCTAAACTGAGCATTTGCGATCCTTTTCTGCGTCACAAAAAATCTGAGCTCAAACAGGCGATTTTGAACAAGGCACCTTATTGACGTCAGATCGAAAAAAGAAATGCAAATGCAGTTCCACCCCCGTCTGTCTGTACTCAGCGTCTCTGTAAATCACGCCCAGAGAGTTTGGACTGCGAATGCGCTAGGCAATGCGAAATGCGTTTTTTTATTTGCCTGGAGGCACGTCCGAGTGTTTCTAGGCTCGGAAGACCTCATGAAGACCATGGAGAGGGTGATCCTCAGCCACCTCCGCTCTGTGGTGAGCCCTACCCTGGACCCGCTGCAGTTTGCCTACAAGCCAAACGTAGGAGTAGAGGACGCCGTCATCTACTTGCTGCAGCGGGCGCTCACCCACCTAGAGACCGCCGGGAGTGCTGTGAGAGTCATGTTCTTTGACTTCTCCAGCGCCTTCAACACCATCAGGCTGGCGCTGCTGCGGGGAAGCTGGAGGACGCGGGAGTTGATGGACATCTCGCTGCCTGGACCATCGACTACCTCACTGACCGTCCACAGTACGTGCGGCTGCGCGGCTGTGAGTCAGAGGTGGTAGTCTGCAGCACTGGGGCTCCCCAGGGAACTGTCCTCTCACCCTTCCTCTTCACCATATACACCTCGGACTTCACATATAACATGGACAGCTGCCATCTCCAGAAGTTCTCTGACGACTCGGCCATTGTGGGCTGTGTGTCAGAGGGGAACGAGCTGGAGTACCGCTCGGTCATCAGTGACTTTGTGGACTGGTGTGGGCGCAACCACCTGAGCCTCAACACCAGTAAAACAAAGGAGCTGGTGATCGACTTCAGGAAGGAGACCACTACCTCACTCACCGGTGAACATCCAGGGGCAGGACATAGAGACTGTGGACAGTTTCAAGTACCTGGGTGTTCACCTCAACAATAAACTGGACTGGTCCCACAACACCAACGCCCTGTACAAGAAGGGCCAAAGTCGCCTCCACCTCCTGAGGAGACTGAGTTCCTTTGGAGTGAGCAGGCCTCTGCTCAAGACTTTTTATGACTCTGTGGTGGCCTCTGCTCTCCTCTACGCTGTCGTCTGCTGGGCCCCGAGCAGCACAGAACGGGACAGAAAAAGGCTCAACAAGCTGGTCAAGAGGGCCAGCTCTGTCCTGGGCTGTCCTCTGGACTCTGTAGAGGTGGTGGCTGAGAGGAGGGTACTGGCCAAATTCACGTCCATCATGGACGACACCTCTCACCCTCTGCACCGGACTGTAGAGGAGCTGAGCAGCTCCTTCAGCAGCCGACTGAGGCACCCCCAGTGCAAGAAGGAGCGCTACCACAGATCCTTCATCCCCACCGCCATCAGACTGTATAATTCTACTGTATAGTCCTACCGTGCAATATCGTTTTCCCAATGTGCAATATTGTTGTTGTTTTTTTCAATACTCCTATCGTGCAATATAGTTTTTCCAATTTTTTTCAATACTCTCCCGGTCACTGTTTTTTATTATTATCACTACTATTATTATTATTCGATTTATTACTTATTTTTTTAAATTATTATTATCACCTATCTTTATGCCTTTTTTTGCCTGCATGCACTTGTCTTCTTGTTTCAAACTGTCCCTACCTGGAGCTACTGTGACAAGTAAATTTCTCCTGTGTGAGATCAATAAAGTCTTATCTTATCTCTTATCTTATCTTAAGTCCTTTATCTGAGCCTCTGGACCTTTGAACAGCAGTGGTTTAATTTTATTTTCTGTGGAAATGTGTTTATTTTTCAATGGAACGCTTCAAATCTCTCCCCCCGTGCAAAAACAAGGAAATGGATCAGCTGTAAGCTACAGCGGAGAGCGGAGCGTTTGGCCACTCCCCCACCTTCTACTATTGGCCAGCTCTTTTCTCCTCATTTGCATTCAAGCAACAACGCCCATTATAGACTGTTCAGAGTGAGAAAAATGACTCTTTCTCAGCTTATCTCTGTTTCTCATGCACTGAGTGTTGATTTTGAAGAAGGATTCATTTACAGTATTAGGGAACCATTAAGGAGCCATATAAAAGCATCAAGAAGTACCATGTCATGGGATCTTTAAACATTTATCTTATATTTATTCAATAACAGGTATTTTTGTAGCTAAAACATGCATTCTTTCTTTGCCTTTCCTCAAATCCAAGCTGTAACATGGCCTGGTGGTGTCATCATAACAATGATGATAGATTTTTATTTTATATTGCAGTTTTCAGGACACTCAAAGATGCGTTACAAAACAACATATTAAAACAGCCAAAAGAGCAATAAACAAATAATATAGAAAAAATCCAGACACTTATACACAAATACAGAGAGATATCCTTCTGTTTTTCCAGGCAATAAACACAGTGAATTATATAGAGATGCGTTAAACATTAAAATCTGTTCTAAATACTGTAGATGAGTCTTGAGATTTGAGAGAAGAATCCAAACAAGTGGTGTACCCAAAGTTGCACAGTGCACTTTTAAATGCAATGGTTGTAATGCTAGACACGTAGTTTCTTAGAAGAGAGTAACATAAAAACACACAAGTGTTTTTTAGGATTGCACCAAAAGGATAAGGATTTGGTCTCACTATATTGGCTGGCGGTGCAGTTCTTACCCACCTTTCATAGAGTCTTCTGGCACTTTTATGAATGCATGAGTGCTTGTAAGTACAAAAAGGTGAATGGTTCCTTGATGTGCAAAATGCTTAGAGAGCTCTCATTGAAAAGTGTGATATCAGTGCAGCCATTTAGACTTTACCCATCCTCAGATCCAGAGAAGCAAGCACACAAGGCCTCAAACTCACTGCGCTCAGACCTGAATACGCCTCAAAATACTTATGTACAGATCATTTGGCTCCATGAATATCAATATTATGCTAAATTGACTCTGGTGAGCTTTAAGATATGTTAGAATACTGTTCCCTCATCAAAAACAAAGCTGGAGTTGTGTTTTATTTAATTCGCACATGTTTGTGTAAGCCTTTATTTTTAGTCTGTCTACATCCCCAAAGCTCAAAATGCTCTGTTCCACCTTGTGATGTCATGTAGTAGTTTTTATGTTAACAGCTAATTATTACCTTTTGTTTATTAGAGATTGTCAATTCCAGGGCTGAAAGTATCTAAAGGATTCTATTGAAGGTGTATGGAGTTGTCACATGACATCACAAGGTGGATCAAAATGTTTTCTGCTTGAGAGAAGAACTCAACCTAAATATGCAGGATTTATGCGGGTGTAACGTGTGAATAAAACAAAACACAACTATGTATGTTTGGGATTAGGAAACATCATTAAAATAGATTATAAAATAACATAATATAGGTCACTTAAATATGCACATTTTAACGCTGCAATGTATTGTGCATTGTTCATTATAGGAATTAACCACTGCGGTTGGATATACCCCCTAATGTGTCCCAAAGGAGCTAGAGAGTTTAAAAACGTAAAAATAAACACATTACATATGGCAGAGCTTTAAAAGTGCACTGTGCACCTTGAGGGATTGGAGGGTTCGTTACCTGCTTGTCTTCATTCTATATGAGATGCTATTGTTTGTGTAGAATGTTGCATGTTATGGATGACATCTATCATTTATTCATTATGGGTGTTTCTATTGCTCAAAAAATATAATAATTCTCTCTGTGAATAGGGTTGCCTCTCTACAGATCTGACCTGTAATGTAGCCTTGTCTATTTTGAGATAGATAGTTTAATTTCTACCATGGAACATTCTAAACAAAGGAAAAAACATCTCTTCGAAGACAAGCATGCGTGCAAGGAGCACGCACCGGCTGGTTTGTGGCTCGGGCCACAAACCAGCCGGTGCGAGGAGCACGAGATAGAACCGCAGCACCTGGACCGCGTCCTCTGGAGCCCGAGCCACAAACCAGCCGCACGAAACCAGCAAAGAGCGGCACGTGGTAGTTTAATCCTGGTCCAGTTCTGGTTTAGTCCAGGTCCAGTCCAGGTTTAGACCTGGTTTAGTTCTGGTCTAGACCTGGTTTAGTTTAGACCTGGTTTAGACCACGTTTAGTCCTGTCTAGTCTCTTAGCCAATCAGGACGCAGAACCAATGTTACACTATTAAAAAAAATGTTACACTATAAAAAAAAACTTGCAACGAATCAGGCCTTTTCCATTGAAATAGCTACTCAACTTACGAAAAATTCACGTTACGAAACCACTTCTGGAGCGAATTAATTTCGTAAGGTGAGGTACCACTGTAATATTAAGGCAAATTCTAGACTGCTATTGACATAGTATGAGCTTTTGCCTTTTTGCCTGTTTTTCTCGCACCCGAATCCTAAAAAATGTTAACTTTATTGACAAAACACAGTGGGGGAGCCAATTCTCATATCACATTATGCACTTTAATGCATGGATTGTCTGCTAATGTCATAGAATAATAGACTCTATCCTCCTTAGTTCTTCACTTCATAACATTATTTAAAATTAAATTAAATGCAATTATTATTATAAACCTTTATATTGTGGTGCTATGTAAGTTGCTATGTAACTGCTCATCTCATGAAAATGTTAATGCTTTGCCTGGAATGTTCCACAGTATTGTGTATAAACATAATCTTTCATAATCTTTCATTACTTGCTTTGGTGTTTGCTTTTCTCCGTGCCATTCTGTGGATCACGCTATGCAAATAAACAGCATCTCCGTAGAGAATAGAAGCTTTAGGACCCTCCACCTAAAAAGTTACATACTGAACCTTTAATGCTAATCATTTATGCAAGATGAATGTAAGAACTGGCATATTAACCTTTATAACTGCAACCACCTTTTTTCCGTTGTTGTCTAAGTGATCTCCTCTCTCCAGCTTATCTCTGGGGAGTTTTTGAGTTCATGAAAACCACAGGCCCATCTGTGGTTGATAGAAGATAATGAAAGACAGCAGAATTGAGGACATTACATAATTTATTTCCGTTGGAACATGACAGCGCACACAGTTTACTTACACATTTTCATAAATAACAAATACAACACCACATTATTGTAACAAGCTTCATGTACACAGTGGTTTGTGCGGAAATAGCAAAAAGAAACATTTAGTAAACATATGTTACCACGGTTCGTTTTTTTTTTTTCTTCTTCATACAATGGCCAAAGCATTTATTTATTTATTCATCATAGGAATTCACATTATTAAACATGTTCACCGTTAACAACATTGAGCCTGTAGCTGAAGAGTTCTCATTTCATGTTTAGTTCCAGAACGGAAGAAGGAACTTGATAAGACACAACAGACAAGACCGTGGGTACATAATGCATGTAAAACAATTATTATTTTTCTTTATTTTTTTCTTTTTCAAAATGATATGTTGCCACAGGGAGGGCAGCTGTAGTCCATCATAATGAACATTAGAATAAATATGTGCAATATATGAAATTTGTAAGACTAAACACACAAGGGGTGGATATTAGTGTAATTAATGCATACTTGCTTAAGAGCCAAGGCTGTAACAAATGATTCTTTTGTGGTATATTCAAGCAATGTGGAATGTACATGTCAGCTCATCTGTCAAAGTATCATTACCTCTAACTGAACAGTATCCTTAAGGCTGCATATATGGTGACTATAAATTATGTTTGCTAATAGGATATTGATGCAACCATAAATAACACAGGGAGAGGGTGTAAGGTAAGGCCACGGCTAGGAGGGTGTATTTTTTACAAGCAAGAAACACCAAAATACACCATCTATACATGCAGACAATCACTTTGAGTTCACAGCTTGAAAGGAAATATTAACTGTACATTGGAAACCGCTTCAACCTTTGCCCTTACGTTTAGTGCAGATAAATAAAAAGCTGATATAGAGTGAATCTGAATAATGGTGACGCCTTGTTTATCTCAGTCCATAAGGTCACACTTACAGCGCCAGCGGTTTGATGCCCTGATGCAGCTTGTTTAGCAAAGTGCCTAGTTAGTCGCCTATAAATCTAATTACAACAATTTCTAAACATCGAATCATTGCAACAGCGACTTCACGTCCTTCATGTAGTCCAGTAGAAACTGAATATGAGTAAGCAATGTTAAGTGATCTATACAACAATCTGGAGTGAGTGAGTTTTGGGATATATTTACTGAGCATGAAAATTACATAACTACAAACCACTGTAAGATAAATAGTTCAGAATAATTTTCATTTCTCATCTGAAGCTTTTTTTTTGTCTTCTATATTTTGGCAGTATCGGTATGATTCTCTAATGAATGTTATTATTTTAAAGGGTCTCTTCGCTGTCTGAGAATTAATAACAGGCTATTTGTACGTGCTGTTTATGACTGAGTGTACCCTGGTGCCACTGAGTGACTGAGGAAAACTGCCTCTCTGGTTTCAGTAAACAGTTCAGGAGCTCACGGCAACTAGAACATTTAATACACACACACACAAAAAAAAAAAAAAAAGCAAACAGTGCCCATGAGCATCAGAAAGTGCAACAGTTACTTGAGCTTATGATGTGACTTAAAAGTGCATTGTGTAACTTTTCTGGAGGAGGGTCAGTCAAATGCTTTTCTTCATGGAGATGCTATCGCTTTGTCTGGAATTTGTCAGAAATTCACCGTATTGTATTAAACCTTTCTATCATCATGGAAACTAAACCAGACCAAGTTACAGGTCAGATCTGTAGAAAAGCGACCCCAGTCACAGCATAATTTCTGTTTTTCTAGGTAATGTTAGCTATAAAAACACCTGCAATTGAATAAATGTAAGGTAGAGCTGTTTGTCAGGTGAAGAACCCCAACCAAAAAGTTACATAGTGCACTTTTGAGCTGGTATTGTATCTCCAACTGTACCAAATAGTAATTTCAAGGCATCGTTTCAATGGTATTAAGTCCTTCTCTGGGTGTGATCGGTCATTAAGACAAAAAAAAATGCAAGCACACTTACCTATCACATTTCAGACCATGGCTACAGTGTTTGAGCACTTGCTCACAAAGAACATTGGCAACGTCAATGAAGTAGAGCATCTTTTGTTTTCATGGAAAGGTTGATCTTGATGATTTAAAATTTGCTAGACTATATATTAAAAATATGTCCCGACAAAACTGCACTAAAATCCCATATGGCACAGAATGGTCTTTTGCCAAAAGTTTAAGTCAGTAATGTAATACTGTATATTTTTAATACAAAACAGGTTCAGTTTCGTGGCTAAATATCAGTTTGGCCCTGGGCTTGTAGATGCAGATAGCTATGTGTTCATATCTCCTACGCTATCTGATGCTGATACCTCCCATAAAGCAGGGCCCCACTGCACTGACAAAGAAGGAGTCTGGAAATCTGATAGACAGGCTGTGCCCCGCCTGCTGTTGATCATCACCTTTGAGCAACAAAGAAAACAAAAAAACATTGGCCAAACCAAATATAAAATGCCCCCGGAATGTATCTCTTTGAAAGATAAGCACCACAGAAGTATCACATTTGATCCTCCATCACACAATGTAAGACCGCTCCGATGTGTCTGTGTCCAATTGGCAAAGGCTCTTGGAATTCACAGTCTCCAACCACAATCACTTTGAAGTAAAATTGTTAACTAGTACGGCTTGCCTACAGTTAATACGGGAGCCATCTGATCCAATGACAAAATCCGCAAATTAATAAATTATAATATGAGCCATGGAAGAGTGAATGGATGTAGTGGTTAAATGTATATAAAACAAAAACATGTGAGGTAGATGTTAAAGCAAAAATAATAAGTGATTTACTATTAAATCTACAGTAAGAATTTCATGTTTGAAGGGAGGAAAGGGAAATAGCCACTTTAGTCAAATATGTTGCGTTCAATCATATTATAACCAAATAATAATAATAATAATTCTATAGTTATGTACATCTATATCTTACCATTACCACAAAAGGTTCACAAAGTCTTGAAAATTTTTCTTTGAAGGATTTAGTGAATAACTAATACAGACAAACAATGAAAAATCCTTTACTAAGACAGGGTTTAGTGGGAGGGACCCATTACCTAACAAAACACACCCTGCGTCAATATGGATTTTATGTTTGGACATGCCATAAAATAGTATAGACTCTATCCTCCATTTTAATTCTTGATATCATAAATTTGCTTCAAGTGAATGCAACATATTGAACACTCTCATTTTCCTCATCCTCTTCAAACTCTTAACCCCAGAGTCGCCTTACCTTCATCTTGGAAAAAGTTCGTAACACTATTGTAAACATGTCTGGAATGGCTCCCAGCATTTTTTTTCCTTAAAGTACAGTTGTTATAGTTGTCAGGCTTTTGCTGCAGTTCCCATTTGGGTCCACTACCCCGGCCCTGTCCATGATACTGCACACCCCTTGCCCCTGACAGCCCTCCTGGTTGCCCCCTTCGCTATCGTCCGAACTCCCTTTACTCCGGCCGTGGGGTTCACTCTGCCAACTGTGCCTACTGTACACGTATCCATTGATAGGCCCAGCACTGCTGCTCAGCCTGGTCCTTTTTAGACATAGAATTTCCTTGAAGGCATATCTAAATTCGGGACTTCGACAGTAAATCAAAGGGTTGAAGGCGGAGTTGGCGTATCCTATCCAGTTGAGGATCCTAAACGTAAGATCAATATTGTCTACTTTCCAAATGGCTACCACAACATTGAGCAGGAAAAAGGGTAGCCAGCAGAGAGTGAAGATCCCCATAATAATACCTAAAGTCTTCAATGCTTTATGTTCCCTTAAGCAGAATTTGGCCTTCTTTTGACCGCGCCCGTTATTAGCCTCTAGGGATTTGAGGTTGTTGTCGCTATTGTGGAAACGTCCAACACTTTGGTCAATCTTTTTCAGCTGGCGTTTTGCCTCCTGGAACACACGGCTGTACACAAAAACCATGATAACCAAAGGGATGTAGAAGGAGATGATTGAGGAAGTGATCGCGTATGCCATGTTGGTGTGAAATTCACAGCAATTGCTATTCTCCATGCATTTCTGAGCATCTTTGCCGTCCGCTATCCACCACTTCATGTGAATAGGCAGGTAGGAGATCAGGGCTGCGATGACCCACACGAGAACTACCACAATGCGAGCTTTGCATTTCGTTAGCATCGACTGGTAGCGGAAAGGTGACGTGATTGCTAAATATCTGTCTATCGCAATCACGCACAGAGTTTCAATGCTTGCGGTAACACATAGAACATCAGTAGCGGTCCAAAACTCGCACCAAAAATTCCCGAAATGCCAAGTCTTGAAGATGATATAGCAAGCGCCAAATGGGACCACGATGAGCCCCATGACGAGGTCGGCGCAAGCAAGAGAGGTGATGAAGCAGTTGGTGACGTTTTGAAGGCGTTGGAATCTGGCGATCGCCGTAATGACAAGGATGTTGCCGAAGACAATGAACAGGACCAGTACCGACATGATTATGCCCAGCAGGATCATAGTGGCCTCGCTGTAGCCGTCCGTGTTTGGCGGGGGATCAGAGGATGAGTTGGTCATCTGTTCACTCAGATTGAGGCTCATTTGGGGGGCACTGCTTCCCATCTGCAAAGAGAGACCACACACAGTTAGCACAGAGGATAAGGGTAACAGGTGAGGATCTAGAATTACGAATAAATGCACAATAGAAGTCAGCATGTATATTAAAATGTAGCATGGTAAGGGGATTTGCAAACTCCACTAAATAAATTCTAGCAAACTGGTAAATAAAGAATTGATTTATCACAAGAAAAGTTTTGTATTTAACACTATGAATGCATATTAGAATACAGTCAATGATTTTTGCTTATTTTTTTGGCTTGTTTTGCTTTTAAGCCTTTTTTAAAGCAAAAAAAAGGTAATAGAATTTTAGAAAGACGCCTGTGCAAAGTGGCTAAAATGTTCTAAAATGTTTGATTAACTAGCAATCAGTCAAGCAAGATGAAAATGTGTCTAGAATATTTCTGCAAATTATATAAATTAAAATTAAATTGTGTTTGACAGTTCAGAGATCAACACATATGGTACGTGTAGGCTACCATATCTCATAGCTGCAAATTGTGAAGGCTCCCTCAAATAAAATGAACGTCCACTTCAAGTAAATGTCTTATCACAGAAACATTTAGCCTGAATGCAAATGATAAGAAAAAGGAGAGTGCATGTAAAAGAAAGAAGGAGTTTAAAAATAAATGAAGTAAAAGTGCACAAACCTCCACAGGTAGTAGTCTTGTTGTCTGCCTCCCATAAAAAATGGAAATGTCACAGTTCAGGTTACGCTGAAACTATTTAGTGTCACATGTCGTCCCTGTCAGCCCGTCTCTCTCCCCCTCCTCTCTCTCTCTCTCTCTCTCTCTCTCTCTCTCTCTCTCTCTCTCTGTGTGTGTGTGTGTCTATGTCTCTCGCTCTCAGCTCCTCAGCTCCTCACTTCAGCTGTGTTTCCTCTAATGTGTCTCCCGGGCTATTTGTCAGAGCCCTTATAATGTGCTGTGATGACATCATGGCCCCGGCTCAGCCAATCAGAGCGTTCCATTGGTTTGTGCTCTCCACGGTTTGAACATGCTGTCCCTCCAAGCCTGGGCATGGCTTAAAAACCTACAGCCCTCCTCAATGGCTGCACAGGGCTTTTATAAGCATGCTTCTTCAAATGTATTTACTCAAACATTGTATTATATTATTATACATTTTTGAGGTTCTACTGTTGAATGAATCAGAATGAATATAATTTACATTAAAGGAAAAGTAATGTTTTTTTTACAATCTGAGCCTTCTTTCGGCAATAAAACAAGTAGTTTTACTCACCCATAGCAGTTTGGTGTCAATTGGAGCAGTATCGCAGAACTTATGTTGAGCCGTTCTGTTCTTCTATGATCCCGTATCCGTTAGCGTGAGTGCTCGGGGCACTGATTTGCGGTGTACAAATAACACAAACTTTAGCACTTTTCAAATCACAGAAGATCGCTGTGTCAGGGTAGACTTTTAGTAGATTCCAAAACGGCCTGAAACCCGATATCGCAACAGAAAAGTAAAGTTCAGAGCGGTGTTAGCTTCTTTCGGACTAGCGGTGTTTACAAAACAGCTGAGTTCACGCATGCGCACTGTCCTCTCTGATGACGTCATCAAATGAAACTATAGCTGCATATCGGGTTTCAGGCCGTTTTGGAATCTACTAAAAGTCTACGCTGACACAGCGATCTTCTGTGATTTGAAAAGTGCTAAAGTTTGTGTTATTTGGACACCGCAAAGTAATGCCCCGAGCACTCACGCTAACGGATACGGGATCATTAGTAGAACAGAACGGCTCAACATAAGTTCTGCGATACTGCTCCAATTGACACCAAACTGCTATGGGTGAGTAAAACTACTTGTTTTATTGCCGAAAGAAGGCTCAGATTGTAAAAAAAAACGTTAATTTTCCTTTAAAATTATATGGAAGATCTTGCAGAGTTTTGTACTGTATTTAAGTTTAAAAAAAAATACGTTCTTGCATTGGTTGGTAAGGCGTTGTTCACTGCTGAAGTCACTCAAAATTGTATTCACACTTTGTCAATTGCATTTTATAAATAAGGCTACTAATTAGACATAATTGTTAATACCTTAAATATTAAAACTCTACTCACAAGTATTAATTCATATTAGTGGGTTTGTGATCCTTATATATTATCCATTTGCATAGTTCTGTTTCTTTTTTCTTTTTTTTTATACACTTCCTTATCAGATCTGTTTGTTTCAGGACTTAGTTTCTGTTTTGGTGTTTCTGGTTTGTGTGTTTGGTTATCACACTAATCCTGCATGCACCAAAGCATAACAGCATGTAGTTACAGGGACATTTTCATATAAGCAAAATGCTGTTGTCTTTTTCCAAACATCTGGATCTTCTTTTTCACACATTTCCATTCAGCATGTTGGGTTAATGTTAGGTGGAAAAATGGAAATGATCTTCTAGTGAAATACATGAACAGGTATGTTTCTTCTTTGCATAATGCAGCTGGAACTTCCATTTGTGCAAACCGGGTCCAGCTGGGACTTTTGCATAAATTCTTAATCCATAAATAAAATACATTTGAAGAAGAATGATTTCCTATACAGTTATTTTCCAGTGTAGTCCATGTAAGGACACAATCCAACAGAGTCTAGTCCTTATGTACCCAGACATTTTAACTTCATTCATTCATTCATTCATTCATTCATCTTCTTCCGCTTTTTCCATTTTCTGGGTCGCGGGAGCAGCAGTCCAAGCAGTGTTCTGCTGCCCAGAACACAGTGCACGAGCCCCCATGAATCCTCCCACAGGTGGTGACAGCAGGAGGACAGCTCACGTCACAACGGGCCTTGATGTATCTTCTGCCATGGGGGCGAGGTGGGGTTAAGTGTCATGCCCAAGGACACAACAGCAGCGCTTATCTGTGTCAACCCATCAAGAGCGGGATTCGAACCGCCAATCCCTGGATCACTAGACAAGTGCTCTACCAACTCCGCAAAGGCTGGGGAACATTTGTCCGTATAAGAAGGGGGGGAAGGGGGAAGAAGGGGGGAGAAAAGGGAAGAAAATTGAGCAAGCCGCAGATTCGAATCCAGACCAGAGCGAGAGCAAATGAACAGATTTCATTTTTAAACTTGCTTATTTTAAAATCAGTTATTTATCTTTTCATAATGTTTTGTCATTTTTCAGGGAAATTATTAAAAACTTTGTCCAAACTACTAATATTTGTCCATTTAAGGGCATTTTATTTATACTTTAATTATTTCCTATGGTAACTTTGGGGATTCCATTCACACCATATTGTAACTCTAAAGTTTCATTCAAACTGCAAGGAGCTTCTTGATATTATAAGTGCTTCTAGAATTCACTGTAAATTAATACAACACAATCAATTCCACAAAGAAATATATTTATTAACACAATAGTATGCCCAGAATTTCACATTTTCTTGGCAGTCAGTAATTTCAGTCAGGTCAGTGATTATTTTCTAACTGAAAAGGAACCAGAATATAAAAACATGAATTTTAGATTCATAAAGATTAGAAACATAAAGATATTGATATACAAGACCAACAATAAGTACATAGATAAATAGGAATAGAACAGTAATAGGATTATAATAATTATAATTGGAATAGAACAGTTATTAACACTAGATGGTAATAAAAACATTTATTAATATTAAAGTAAGTAAAGCTAACCCAATATTCTCATACGTTGAAGCCACTCCTCTTTTGTAACTGGCTCTGTGTTTGGACAATATACCTTGCCTTTTTACTGACTGTGACTGTTTCCACGGTGCGAAACTGCCCACATCGGCAGTTTCCATCGGCGGATGGTGCGGCAGCATGCGAACAGCTCCACAGCGCCGTTAATGACATGATGATACGTCACCCGCGCGCCTTATTTCTGATCACTGGGGACTTTAACCATACATCTCTCTCCACTACTCTCCCCACTTTCAATCAATACGTCACTTTCCCCACGAGAGACAATAAGACTCTGGACCTGTTTTACGCCAACATCAAGGACGCTTACACCTCCGCCCCCATCCCCCCGCTCGGACGCTCGGATCACTGTCTGGTCTACCTGCTCCCTGAATACACACCCAGGGTGCGGAAAGAACCTGTGCGGAAGTGGTCTGTGAAGCTTTGGACTCAGGAGGCCTGTGAGAGTCTGAGAGACTGTTTCCAGAACACTGACTGGGACATTTTCACTGACTCTTTTGGAAACGACATCAACGGCCTGACCCATTGCATCACAGACTATATCAACTTCTGCGTGGAGAACATTGTGCCAACCAGGAGGGTACGGTGTTTCCCCAGCAACCACCCCTGGGTCACCCCTGAGCTTAAAGCCCTCCTGAACCAGAAGAAAAGGGCTTTCAACTCAGGGGACAGAGAGGAGCAGAAAAGGGTCCAGAGAGAGCTCCAGTGGAGGATCAGATGGGCTAAGAAGGACTATGGGAGGAGGATGGAGGAGCAGCTGGCCCAAAACAACGCACGGGGTGTGTGGAGAGGACTGAGGACCATGTCTGGTTTTGGACAGAGTGGCAGAGGGACAGCTGATGGTGATCAGCGCTGGGCGGATGAATTAAACTGTTATTTCAACAGGTTTGACTCGCCCCCCACCCCACCTGCCCCTCTGCCGACTCCCCCCTCCTCCTCTTCACACCTTCTCGGGCCAGTGGCCACATACCCCTGACCCCCTTCATACAAACTCAACCCAGCACCAGCCCCCCTCCACCCCCCACCACCACCCCCCGCAGGCCACCCCCGTCCCCCCCCCCCACTCCCCCCTCTCCATCACACCAGACAAGGTGAGGAGGGAGCTTAGGCGACTCCCCCAAACGTAGGAGTAGAGGACGCCGTCATCTACTTTCTGCAGCGGGCGCTCACCCACCTTGAGACCGCCGGGAGTGCTGTGAGAGTCATGTTCTTTGACTTCTCCAGTGCCTTCAACACCATCAGGCCGGTGCTGCTACGGGGGAAGCTGGAGGACGCGGGAGTGAATGGACATCTCGCTGCCTGGACCATCGACTACCTCACTGACCGTCCACAGTACGTGCGGCTGCGCGGCTGTGAGTCAGAGGTGGTAGTCTGCAGCACTGGGGCCTCCCCAGGGAACTGTCCTCTCACCCTTCCTCTTCACCATCTACACCTCGGACTTCACATACAACACGGACAGCTGCCATCTCCAGAAGTTCTCCGACGACTCGGCCATTGTGGGCTGTGTGTCAGAGGGGAACGAGCTGGAGTACCGCTCGGTCATCAGAGACTTTGTGGACTGGTGTGGGCGCAACCACCTGTGCCTTAACACCAGTAAGACAAAGGAGCTGGTGATCGACTTCAGGAGGAGACCTCTACCTCACTCACCGGTGAACATCCAGGGGCAGGACATAGAGACTGTGGACAGTTTCAAGTACCTGGGTGTTCACCTCAACAATAAACTGGACTGGTCCCACAACACCGACGCCCTGTACAAGAAGGGCCAAAGTCGCCTCCACCTCCTGAGGAGACTGAGGTCCTTTGGAGTGTGCAGGCCTCTGCTCAAGACTTTTTATGACTCTGTGGTGGCCTCTGCTCTCCTCTACGCTGTCGTCTGCTGGGCCTCGAGCAGCACAGAACGTGACAGAAAAAGACTCAATAAGCTGGTCAGGAGGGCCAGCTCTGTCCTGGGCTGTCCTCTGGACTTTGTAGAGGAGGTGGCTGAGAGGAGGGTACTGGCCAAATTCATGTCCATTAAGGACGACACCTCTCACCCTCTGCACCGGACTATTGAGGAGCTGAGCAGCTCCTTTAGCAGCCGACTAAGACACTCCCAGTGCAAGAAGGAGCGCTACTGCAGATCCTTCATCCCCACCACCATCAGACTGTATAATTCTAACATATAGGCCAGATGTGCAATATCCTCTTTTTTCATGTTGATGCTTGTTGTTACTATTATCATTATTACTATTTTCCATTATTATTATTATTACGTATTACTATTTGTATTATTTATTACTTACTTTATCCCCTCCCTGCCTGCATGCACTTTTTCCCTCTTGTCCAATTGTCCTGGAGCTACTGTGGCGAGTAAATTTCTCCTGTGTGAGATCAATAAAGGCTTATCTTATCTTATCTTATTTATGACATATATTTGAGGTCACAGTCATGCCTGACAAAAACAATGGAATGTACATATTTTTAGGTATTTATATTTTCTAATACACTAAATATCAACAAAAGCAGAAGTATTTCCTCAGACATAAGTGAATAGGCAAATATTATTACTTGCATGTGAGGATAACTCTAAACTCTGATCGATGGGCCCGGTCCAACTGCTGAAGCACAACATGACCCCCTGGTGCAAATGAGGGTTTTCGTAATCACGTGGCATCCAAACCAGCAGCCGTTGGGCAAAGAAACGGTCTGGTGTTGGAGCCTGGTGGTACAAGGTAGCTGGTGGTGGGGGATGGTACCACAGGTCTCGGCGGACTTTCAGTTCCAGCTTCCCTTTTGCACCCACCATAAAAAGTGTTTCTGCCACCCACTTGCGGTCCTGCTGTGGCATGGTCTGTGGCCATAGTACCGGGAGGTCCACTGGTTCTGGCTATATTGAGAAAAAAGGTATAAGAAACAAAGAAAACATTGATTGATAATGGCATGTGCACTTTTCAGCGCATCTTACCATTGTTCGTGTTGTAGAAAGAAGGAAGAGGAGGGTTTGATGAAGGTCTGATGGCAGACGAGGTCTGCGGAACAGCGGGCGGGCATGAGACTGTTACAGGGATATGTGTCTATGGAACCTGTGAAGTCTCTAAATTAAAGAATATTATTATACATTTTAGTGAAATAAAGTTGTATAATTATGACAATTTAATTTACATGTACTTAACTTTCAGGTAAATAAAATGATATTATTACCTGAGGGAGTTTCCTCTGCAGACAAATTTGGTTTGACCACATGTGAGCCCCCAAATCTCTGCTTTTCAAGCTGTTAACAAAAGGGTAATTGTCAGTCAAATTTATGGGTCTAAATCCTGCACCACTGCTGCAGATATGCATGTGTATGTGTGTGTATGTATGTATGTATGTATGTATGTATGTATGTATGTATGTATGTATGTATATGTAACAACATGCTGCTCACCATGGATAAAGTCAGTCTGGGTCTTTTGGACTGCTCACTGCTCCTGGGGATAGATGGTGTGGGTCTTTCTGAAGGAGTAGACAGCTCACTGCTGGAGGTGGAGGGTGTGGGTTCTGCACTCAGCTCTCTGCTCCTGGAGGTGGAGGGTGTGGGTTCTGCACTCAGCTCTCTGCTCCTGGAGGTGGAGGGTGTGGGTTCTGCACTCAGCTCTCTGCTCCTGGAGGTGGAGGGTGTGGGTTCTACACTCAGCTCTCTGCTCCTGGAGGTGGTGCAGGACGAGTCTAAGCCAGGGGTGGCATCCACTTTAGGTGGCAGATGACCCTGTGATAAGTGCATGAAGATATACCAGATAAATAGTAGGCCTATTTAGGACACTAATATATTCTATATCATGTCTAATACTGCTTTTTTGTTTTTGTTAGAATTTTTTTAGAAATGTAGGATAAATGATGGCACCTTATGAAATCCACATGAGCATGTAAGACGTGTGCTCCAGAGTGGTCTGTCTACCTCTACTTGAAAGCAGAGGGCACTTTTCTATCTGAAATCATAAACAAATATTATGCATATAACTAGTTTGTGTGCCAGAAGTCCATACATATACACAGTATTACGTTAAAAATGTATAATTTGTATTAAGTGAATCCTCTACTTGTTTTATCTGCACACAGATAACATGGAATATCACAAACAGTTCCATATTAAATGCAATAAAGTTGAATCACTCTGGTACATCTCATAGCATCTTTTTTGTCTGGGAGCAGTGTGCGTATACAAGCAGGTCTACTATTGCTGTTTGTCTGCGACGTAATTACCAATGAATTAACGTAATCACTACGTAGTGTCTGGTAGCTATTGAAACAATTAAACTAAGCCACTGCATTGATGAAATATCTACAACCCACCTGTTTTCTCAGTACGGTGAAGTTACGGCACTATTAGCGAACTTTTGAGAGCGGCGAAGCACATGGGATTGTTGTCAACAGTGAGCCGAAGATAGAAAGACGGCAAGATGCACTACGCACATCGATTGGCTTGCAAATGATTCAGCTCACAGTTTGATTGGACTGACCCCGTGGCCTGATTTGCTCTCGTGAAAGAAGATGGAGTTGCGGATCTTATTGGAATGCAAAGACTCACGTTGCAAACTAACAGGCGCTTGAAAGCTTGAGCTACGCATTCCATTGGACGAAAAGTACGGACTATCGGCTTTGCGGTACCGCAACTGCCGCCCTTAATGCTTAATGTTAACTTAATGCTAAACGAAAATGCTATAAAAAATGGCTAGTCATAACTTAATGCTAACTTATGACTAGCCATTTTGATAGCATTTTCGTAAGTGTTATTGTGCCTGTTTTCGTGCTGTTTTCTGTCCTTTCTGACGAAACACATTTCGCAACATTTTTTGTCAACAATATCTACTTTCAAAAATGCCAACAAAAATATTCAGGTAGAGAATAATGACCGGGGGATAGTAGCTTGTACAGTTTGCTGACGCACAGGTTGGCAGTGCAATTCCAGCTCCCACAGATGAATGATGTCCTTGGGCAAGACACTTAATCCACCTCACCCCCAGTGTCTGCTTACATTGGTGTATAACTGTGTGAATGAATGAGTGGTTCCTTGATGTAAAGCGCCGTGAAGGTGGAAAAGCGCTTTATAAAAATGAGACCATTTACCATAACAAATGAGAAAGGCAGATACGAGGAGCTATAGGAGACCGGACATTGTGGAGCATAAGTATCCTAACAGACTGTAGAACAGTTTGGCTCCTCTATAATATTTTTACATTGTTGAGCTGGTCTGATGTTTCTGTATTAATGTGAATGGTTTTAGTAACAAGTTAACTACCATGTTAACTTGATGTAGAAGCCTAATTGCTTCTGGACCGTTTGAAACAAGGATTCACTGAAAAATGATTTACAAAATTATATACACTATATACAAATTGGGACTAGACAAAATTAAACTAGGACTAAACCAGGACTAGACAAAACTAAACCAAGACTAGACTAAACCAGGACTAAGCCAGGATTAGTCAAGACTAAACCAGGAGTACATAAAACTAAACAAGGACTAAGCCAGGACTAGATGAGACTAAACCAAGACTAAGCCAGGACTAGTCAAGACTAAACCAGGACTAAACCACGGCTAGACAAGACTAACACCAGGACTAGACAAGACTAAACCAGGAATAAACCACGGCTAGACAAGACTAAACCAGGACTAGACAAGATTAAACCAGGACTAAGCCAGGACTAGGCAAGACTAAACCAGAACTAGACCAAATTAAAACAAGACTAGACTAAACCAGGACTAAGCCAGGACTAGACAAGACTAAACCAGAACTAGACCAAACTAAACCAAGACTAGACTAAACCAGGGCTAAGCCAGGACTAGACAAGACTAAACCAGAACTAGACCAAACTAAACCAAGACTAGACTAAACCAGGACTAAGCCAGGACTAGACAAGACTAAACCAGAACTAGACCAAACTAAACCAAGACTAGACTAAACCAGGACTAAGCCAGGACTAGACAAGACTAAACCAGGACTAAACCAGGAGTACATAAAACTAAACAAGGACTAAGCCAGGACTAGATGAGACTAAACCAAGACTAAGCCAGGACTAGTCAAGACTAAACCAGGACTAAACCACGGCTAGACAAGACTAAACCAGGACTAGACAAGACTAAACCAGGAATAAACCACGGCTAGACAAGACTAAACCAGGACTAGACAAGACTAAACCAGGAATAAACCACGGCTAGACAAGACTAAACCAGGACTAGACAAGACTAAACCAGGACTAAACCAGGGGTAGAACTGGACCAAACCAAGTCTAGATCAGGACTAAACCAGGATCAAACCAGAACAAACGCAGGCTAAGGCAGTGGAAATTTTCACTTCATATTAGTCTGTTATGTAACATTAAAGGGCCGTGCATGACAGTGATTTATTTTAACCCTCTGGACAGATGCCGAGTATGACCTAAACACATTATATTGATTGCCTGTTACTGTTCCCATATCTATTTTTCTTTACAATGTTTGAAAGAGCAATGATAAGTTATGCCATCTGTCTCCATGCAACCAAAGGTTGGACTTCTTAGTATGTCCTGAATACAATTCTGTGAAAGATAAGATGATTCAGTTAAGGATTTCTTTCTTGTTGTTTGCCCATCTGTCAGATGTTCGTGGAGCTTAAGGCAAAAAGAAAATAGAGCGTCGACCTTCATTCAAATGCGGTGCTGAAGGCAATAGGACCCTAACAACAGCGCACATGATGGAGTGACGCATCAGCAGCCTCCACCGCTAAATACATAACTTGTTTTCTCATTAAACGCACCATTCAGTTTAAGAAAATGAGGATTTTCCATGGGCTATTTGTGAGAGTGAAAAATAATGTTTTGGTTAGTATGGTTAACCTATAGAATCACATGCATGGGTTCATAAAGGTGAAAAAGTCACAACATTTCTTGCAAAAGATACAAATACATCACGAGTTAGCAGTTTTCTATAGTCAAGTGAGTCAGTGGTAAAATTAATGTGTATAATAAATACTATTAAAATAAGAAATAAGACTGAATACTTGGAAATAATTGACCACTATAAAGCATAGAAAAAATATCATTTTTTTCTATCATTGATCTTAGAAATCTTGGCTGATTTGACAAATGGGTATGCTTCAATTCAATTTATTTTTTATATAGCCCAAAATTAAAAAGGTCTGTGAGTTATTGCTGACCTCACAGAGGATAAGGACCCATATTAGGCTGACATAGTGTATTTGGATTTAGCAACTCCACTACAAGAAAGGGGTAGGTCCAGTGACAAACAAATCATATTAGAAACACAATCACAAATATAAATGTGTTAACAAATAAGGATTTTATTTCTTTCCATTTATCTCCATCTATGAGAAGTCCACACAGAGATGACCTCCCTCTCCCCAGGCACTTCTCTGCTCTTCTCTGAAAACATATATCTTCACCAGAGCATTCTCTTGAGTGTTTTCCAGTGGCCGGAAATGTGTCAATGTACTGTGTAAGATGTGGTAGATGTAATCTTACAATAGTTTTCTATGGGCAGTTCCCATGAAAAAGAGAAGGACACTTACAGAATGTTGTCTATAGTTTCCATGAATTTTGTTTATTTCGGGCCATAAGTTGTTCAAATGTTCTCAGTAACCTCAACATAAAGTCATACTAACCATCAGGCCATTAAGTTAGAGTGTTCTTGGAAAGCTTGATTAAGGTACCAAATTTTAATTTAGAGTTTCTTAATGATTCACTAGGAAAATATATATATATATTTTTTTTTTTTTTCCCCAGTTCTCAGGGAAAAAAAAAAAATTCTGAGTGAATGAGGCTTTATTAAAGTTCCTTCAGGATCTTATCTTCAAATATTAACACTGGGCACCTTATTGTCAGCTGTGAATGCTGAACTAGATTCAATTCTATTTTTCCTATAGCTTCCACAAACTCTTAAGCACATTACATTAACTGATTTTTTATACTGACCACCCTGGCACATTCGATCTCATCCTAAAGCATAACACGCATACAACTCTTTAGTTCATGTTTGTAATTGACAAAATGTGTTAAATAATTCAATGCAGACGGCAAGTTGTGGTCTGTTTTGTCACAAAGGTTTGGATAAACAAAAGTTTTAACATTGTCTGAAAATTCAAGAAAAACAACCAAATGGATTTAAACGCATTTTCAGGAGCCTGTGATCATTTTTTGCATTCATGGTACTTGTAAGAGACATTTTGTACATTCTGTAGGGCCATTTCCCAATTCAGCGACGGCACACTTGTGAGCGTCCTTGGAACGGGATATGCGTCATATCCGGCGCGACAAGCGCCGTTCCATTCGTTTTTTTCCCCCTGCACCGTCGAGACGAGCTCTGAACGGTGCCGTCGTTTCCATGGAAATCGGGGCGTGGACCAAGCGTGCAAACATGCACGCTTCGCACACTTAAAAGCCCAGCATGCACAGCGCGGGACTACAAAGACCGACTCGCCAGCGACATCCACAAGTGAGAGTTGCGACGTCACTATAAAATATACGTACTGGTTCACCTCACCTACAACTATGCTACATGAAACTCTTCATAAACTACGCTAAACATGTGTGACGGTAGCCGTAACGGCATAGTTCACGGCACCTGTATTACTCTTACACTTCTATATTTCCTTTGCTGTTGTAATGCTGGATATTCTACAGTGTCGCCATGTCCAGCGTTTACTCTAAGCTGCGCACTGCTCGCACATTCTCAGCGCACAAGAAAACTTGTGCAGCGCACTGTAAATCAGGGATGAAAGAGCTTTTAGCGGATCTCCGCTTTTTATTCAGCCGCGGGGTCATTTTTTTATATCTGCAAAGTGCGAGCCGCGCGGGGGGGTGTTCATTTCGGATGTGGAATTAGTGTGTGTTTGCTCAGACACATTAAAAATTAGGGGGAACATTGGCCATGTCCCAATTCCAAGTATTACTAGTCGCAATAGTATAATATTTTTGTCTTTAGGGAACAAGGAGCAGACCACCCGGCTCATTGAGCTGAGGCGGGACCTGTTCAATTTCGCCGACGGCCATGTGAGAAATGTAGTGCACTAAGGACAGAGCGAGTGTGCGCCGTCTCGACGACAGACCGAGTGCACACTCACAAGCGTGCTGTCGCTGAATTGGGAAACGGCCACCGTGTTCTAAATATTCTGCGTTCAAAATGGCTTCCTGTCCCGCCCTGAGGTACAGGAAGTGTTTTCTGATTGGTTCACTTTGATGTCCAGGAAACGTGACCATATTTGGTCCACTTTAATGCTTTATTCTTTGATCTTTTATCCTTGATCTTGTCTGGTATATAACTCACAGCACACACGACTCACAGAGAGGACACAGACACTGAAGAAGGCACAAGACTGAAGACACAAGACAAGACACACCACATAACACACACACACACACACACGAAGAAAGAGACCACGCTACATAGGTAGTGTGGATAGAAGCCGCGGTCTGGTGGCCAGGAGGTTACCTCGAGTCAAGGGTTGGAGTATTAGGACGTCCTGGACCACAGAAGCTACACAGTCTTTTGACCGTCCCGTAATAACCACGTAAGAGTGTAACATCGGCCGTCTCCCGGGTGACAGACGGGAACGCGCACCTGTTACAAGGCACATACGGACGGACGTCAAGATAGGACGTCACATAGCATCGTCACGTGAGACGCCACGTGACAGCCGCAAGTAGTAAGTAAGACGGATTCCCGTTGGGGGCATACGAAGCACGGTCTCCTGAGTGACAGACGGGAATACGCACCGCTACAAGGCAAAGAAGGACATCGAGGTAGGACGTTGAGTAGCATCGTCAACAACACGACATAGGAGTCCTGTCGGGAGCCAACAAGTACAAAGAAGCCCGGTCTCCCAGTGACAGGCGGGGCTCACCAATATACGCAAGGACGCCAAGAAGGACTTCACAACACATGTACAGAGCCATACACAACACACAAAGGAAAACCACAAGCCTCCTTCCGTTTCCCTCTTTATTAATCTTTTGTTTATCAACTCTGTATGACCTTCACTTTAGTAAAGAAAGAAAAGACAAACCTTTGATCCAAGATTCTTTATTTATATTACATGACGCTTCGGAAAGAAACTTCAACAAACATCGAGGCCGAGGCTAGTGAGACGGTTCGCCACACTCACAGTCCTGTTTAGGTGTTTAGATATTTTCAACTAAAAGGTGAGAGTGATTAACTGAAAAACTATTGGCTTGTGGCTGTTATTTTATGTGTGAGAGAAATTTGAAAATGAGCTGAGCACAAATCAGCTCACCAGATGTAGTTTCAAATAAGTCAGCTCTTTCTGGTCAGATTGCGTAAGACTTTAAAATCAGATTAAACTCTAATTTGAGTCACGGAGGTTGCTACTTCTGATTGAAGAAGAGATAAATTTGTTCTAAAATTATCCCAAGAAACACTTCATATTATCTGGCGTTCAGTAGAAAGCAGCTGTACCAAACCTGCAGATCTACATGACCATTTTACTGGAGTGGGTGAGTTTCAGTAAATCTGCCTCGTTTCCTCTGTGTGACAGTCTTCCTGTATCCTGTCAGCCCCAGACACAACCCAGTCTCTGCTGCATCACCTCTGGGTCACACAAATCCTGCCTGTGCTTTGATACTATCCATCCACAACTTTCTCTGTTGCAAACTTCTCTCAACTTCCTCCAAACAATGTCTCTCGCTAGCTATATTTTTTAAAAGTGCACATGACAGGTTGGACTACTTTTTTCTAGAACACAGTTAAAGATGCATTGTGTAACTTTTCTTGTGGAGGGTCAGTCACATGCTTTTGTCTCCATGTTATTGCTTTATCTGGAATGTTTCACAATATGGTATTAAATCTGTCTATCTTCATGGAGACCAAACCAGACCAAGTTACAGGTCAGATCTGTGAAGAAGCAACACAGTTCACAGTAAGGCTGCCTGTTTTTGTAAGACTTTTGAGCTATAAAACCACCTGTAATTGAATAAATGTAAGGTAATGTCATATTGTGGAACATTCTAGGCAGAGCAATCGCATATCCACAGAAAAAAGCAGGTGACAGAAGCCCAAAAAGTTACACAGATAAGATTATTATACTTCCAAAACTCCCCTGAAATACACAGAAATTATTATTTGACCTATAAAATTATAAGGAAAGGCCTTCATTTTGTTGAAATAATGTGTCAGAAAAATAGTAAATAGTAAACTGTGCCAAATTAATTTGGACAGAAGTGTGACATCATAAATACGGGACTAAAATAGAACTGTCTACTTCCTGTAATTTTCAACATATTTTTCAACTTTCAACTTCAACAAATTGCTTCTTGATTGGTGTAAAACTATAATTTATATATATAGAAGCTATTATCCAACTATTATCCCACCAAATTAAGTCAAAATGAGAATCATCAAAACCGGGCATATGCACTTTGTCAGAAATAGTATTGGTGTTGAACGAGTGACCCAGCATGCACCTCTCCACCCCCTGCTGTATATATTTTTCCTGTAATCTGTGTGGAACAATACCTGGAGGCCTGTACCGCCCTGGGAACTGGGTTTGAACTGCTTCGGAGGAAATGAGAGAGGCTCCATCACAATGTTTTTGTAAATGTCAGTGCACATATCACAGTGGCCATATTGTGGTATTAAAGTTTAATTAAGTCAGTCTATGTACAATGCATTTTTTAGTCAGGATTTAGTCATACAATTGGAGGGAGCATTGGTACTTGCAATATTAAGTGGAAACAAGCAGTAAAGGCCCATTGAAGTTCATAATCTATGGCCACAGGGGCGTGCAGGTGCATCTCTCTCATGTTATCATAAATAGAAAGGCTTGAACAAAGAGGGCATCTGGCATACCTCATTTTTACCATCTCAAAAACAGGAAAAATAGAATTAGTTAATTTCAAGTGGTTTGAGCATTCTAATTATTCATGGTCATGAGTTTATAAGCACTTTCAGGCCAGAGTGGAGTTTTGCAATCATGGTAATGCTTACAACAAACTAGCATGCTAACCACGCACTTCCTGAACACATTATCATTAGATGTAGACCATACACAGCAGACCTATTTTGACCTCAATATATCTGTACTGGGGAAAGACACCTTTTGCTCAAATACATGGGGAAAAAAAAAAAATCAAGTACTTTTCATATAAAATGTATAATGTCTGCAATTCCTAGGTTGTGTTGAAAATTTCTTTAAGTTGGTGAAGATTATGCAGCTGACCTGGCTCTTTACAGAGAACCACCTTCTTTGGCTGTGAAATACTGTGCTAAGCTGTAAATTTGGATCAAATTACACGGCAGGACTAATTACAAACCTGAATGACTAAAAACTTTGTGACCTACTAAATCTAACTAAATGTGACCCACCACGGCAAAAAATATTTAATACTTGCTGTCTGTACCTATAGCAGGCCTGGTCCTCCATTGTGAGTAAACCTGAGCACACCCGTTTATTTACTGATGACAGATTAAACACCAGAGCACAACAGTTTCTGTGTTTGTGGCAAAGCTGAGACAGTGTGAAGCTCGTGTTACTAATGAAAAAATGTCAACACATAATAAAGGTTTTATCATCAGTACAGTTACCATAAGATCAGTAGAGGAAACACAAATACATGGCAGTGGGCGGGAATAGGGGGTAGGTAAGAATCTTTAATATTTCTGAACACGTAAGCCTCAACTGTAGGACAATACAGGATTACACAAACACATTAAAGGGACAGTGTGTAAGATTTTTACCCGTTAATTACTGAAATTGAAGATACCCATTCAAAAATACATTGTTTTCCAAGCCTTTTCACTTCCATCATGAAATCAAAGTATTATTTTGGACTTAGATATAGTCACATAAAAGGGGGATCTTCCCCATGCAGAGGCAGCCATTTTGAATACGAGAGCCGCAGAAGGACATTTGGGCTCCGCCTTCGCCTTCAGCAAGGCTCATGGTTTTGGGTAAACAACACAAGCATGCTGCCGGATCAGACGTCGTAATGGATCTAACACGTGTTTTGGACTAAATTGTGTTACTGGATTTTATTCGCTGGATCCTTACGGACAGATTTCAGACCAAGTTTATGGTGAAATGCTGAGTTTGACCTGGGCAGAGCCTTCAAAGGTAAGCTTTGTGCTTTTCCATTTTGTGTTTTTCCGTATAAAAGCCCCATGTGCTCAGGGAGTGATTGTTGTGCCGGGGAATGAATTGCATAGTCAAAAAGAGGAGACTGTAAGGTTTCATTTGATGTGTAGAGTGTCATGGTACATGATCGGGAATGCGTGTTTTCATGAGAAAAAAAAAAAGTGAACGGGACCGCGTTTTATGTATACAGTAGTGGCATGCGATTCTTGCGCCGGTACGCGAGCTGTCCGCGCTACGGCGCGCCCGGGTGACCCTCGAGGTCTGCCGTAGCTAAAACAGGAAGTGCAATAGCGACTATCCACCTATGCGCCACGAATCCTACACACTGGGGCTTTAATCAATCTAATTATAACTATGAGCTGGCAAATGTCAACGGAACACTGTTATAACATGGGTAAAAGCTTATAAAATTACATTACATAATATGTCTCTTTTAAGAAAATAAATAACCATAGAAGTCTATGTCACTGGTGTGTCAGATCATGGCTTAAGCACGTTTCCATTTCCATTAGCAACATTTTATTAGTATTATTATTTTTTAACAATATACTATACTGTCAGATGTTTGAAGTAGGAAAAAATATATTAATTAAATTGGTTTGTGGTTTAGTTATGTGACTCAAATTAATTACCTTCAAATATTTTAGGCATTACAAACTGACTGAAGCGTTAATCAATTTAACTTTTACAATATCCAACATATATATTCATAGAAACAAGCATGTATCGACCCTCAAACCACCTTTATTTGTTTTGACACCAGTCTCTTATTTATTATTTTTATTTTTGCTGCTTATCTTGAATGTATTATTACCATTTATATTTTTAATAATATATTGTCATGTGTGAGCTACCATGTCCAAATCATTTCCTTTGTGAATCAATAAAATTTGTCCAAGCCTACGTAAGTGTAAAGTGTATGTGTAACGTTTTGTGGTTTAGTTATGTGACTCAAATCAATTATGCTCAAATATTTTCAGCATTACAGATTGACCTAAAGGTTAATCAATGTTACTAGAACAGATTTATGAGTTTCTTCTTATTAGCGGAGGCCCTGGAGACAAAGGGAATGTGCTGTCTGGCTGCAGATCCACGTGTCATGTTAGTTTAATTCCAATGAGATTAAAATACTGTTCTATAAATTCTCTCCTTATTTCGAATCAGTGGAACAAAGGCTTTCCCACTGAGACTAATCCCAAGGCAAAAGCACTAATTGGTCCTGCGGTGGGGGCCCCGCGGGAATAGCCTGAATCCAATGAGAGACGCAAAGACACTGTTTGCATTGCCGTACATTTGGACCAGTGGAAAGAATGTGCCCCATGTGTCTGTACATTCACATGAACATAAGGGAGCAAATAGATGGGACCATATATGTCTATAGGGCCAAACACTTTATGGGGATGATACAGGTCATTGTTAGCTGAGTTTGTACCTTGATAAAACCGAGGAAGAGGTAGTAAAAACACTTACGGGGCTATTCAGCAAGTCATGGGTTGTGCCTTTTACACAGAACAGCTCAATATAAACATGTATAAACAGACAATGAGTGTGGAAACAAAGTGAAGCTTGTTCAGGATCTGGTCCTGTTAACACATGATTTAGACACTGGAAACATTTTACAGGTCTACAAGTATTAAAGCCCCAGTGTGTAGGATTCATGGCGCATAGGTGAATGGTGCTATTGCACTTTCTGTTTTAGCTACGGCAGACCTCGAGGGTCACCCGGGCGTGCCGTAACGTGGACACGAGCCGCGTGCCGCTACTGTATAAATAAAACGCGGTCCCGTTTTTTGTTTTTTTTTCTCATGAAAACACACATTCCCGTGTGTGACACATGACACTCTACACATCAAATGAAACCTTACAGTCTCCTCTTTTTGACTATGCAATTCAGCCCACATGGGGCTTTTATACGGAAAAGCACAAAACGAGGTTAGCTTACCTTAGAATGCTTTGCACAGGTCAAACTCTGTATTTTACCATAAACTTGCTCTCAATTTGTCCGTAAGGATCCAGCGAATAAAATCCAGTAAAACAATTTAGTCCAAAACACATGTTAGATCCATTACGACGTCTGATCCGGGAGCATGCTTGTGTTGTTTACCCAAAACCACGAGCCTTGCTGAAGGCGGAGCCCAAATGTCCTTCTACGGCTCTCGTATTCAAAATGGCTGCCTCTGCATGGGGAAGATCCCCCTTTTATGTGACTATATCTAAGTCCAAAAGAATACTTTGATTTCATGATGGAAGTGAAAAGGCTTGGAAAACACTGTATTTTTGAATGGGTATCTTCAATTTCAGTAATTAACGGGTAAAAATCTTACACACTGTCCCTTTAAGTATTTTATATTAAGATAATTCATTTGCAAATACCACAAGTGCTTCGAAAATATGAGAGAATGAATCGAAAGATAAATGGATTCGATTACGGGGGAATTGCTTGATATTTTTACATTGAAAGCTTTATTAAAGGTGCATTGTGTAACGTTTCTGGTGGAGGGTCTGTCAAATGATGGTTTTCCATGGAGATATTGTAGCTTTGTCTGGAATGTTTCGCAGTATGGCATTAAACCTTTCTGTCTTCGTGGAGAACAAAACCAGACCAAGTTACAGGTCAGATCTGTGGAGAAGCAACCCCGCTCACAGACCAGAGTCAGAATACTTGTTTTTCTAGGTATTTTTGAACTATAAAGCCACCAGTGATTGAATAAATATAAGGTAGAGCTGTTTAATGTTGGGACATATACCAAACTTAACCTTCAAATTGAAACTGTTGAATAAATTATTGATCTATATTTTTTTTATTTATTTAGTTGTATTATTATTTAGTTTTTATATTTTTATTTTCATTTTGGGTTATGGTGAGCCAAATTACAACGCCAAAACATGCCTGTATATCCGAACATTTGCAGCGTCCATTTTGCCTCCTAAGACAGAACTGAAAGAGTCTGCTCTGAGTTATTGCATCATTACCCTCCGTGCAGTAAATCTGAGGGCATTAGGTTTAATTCCAGGACAATAAGAAAAGTGAACCCCGTGTTTGTGTATCTCACCAGTTAAGTGCTTGTAGTGGTCTGAAGCTGCATTTCGGTGGTCAGTGGAGAACGGCGCTAGCCCCAGAGGATTCATGGTTGTTTGTCTTATTGATCCCTAAACAAAGGGACCAGCGCTTGTGCACACAGCTCCAGGAATAATTACAACTGTTTGCTCAGACTAAAGGTTGAATGGAGGGTTGACACCGTGACCCGTTGGGCAGATCCTGTTTTGTACAGCTGTGAGTTTACCCTGAAATTAGACAACAATTTATAACAGATGTAGGCACATGAGCTTAATTTCCTGGTGTATTTTAGGGATAATAAAAGTTAAGCAGAAAATCGAGAAACATCAAAGGTAGATAATTGAAATGTAATACCATTTAATATCCTCTAAATGACTCTTTTGGTCTTGTTTAATGCCACAATGAAATACATATTAAGGCTCTATAGCCTGGGGGTTTGGTCACAGCACACAGGCTATAGGCTCTGTGTTGTTTACTGAATGTCTCTCCATCCTCTTCACCCCCATTTCATTATCAGGTATTGTGCTAATATTATAGGTGGGCCTAATTCACAAGGCTCGTTACTGAACGCTGTTAAACTGGTGATGCCAACATATTTAAACTTGTGTGATTATTAATGTCTGATGTGGACACTATTTCTGAATAGCTATGTGAATATTGTTTTAAAGGTGCATTTTGTAACTTTTCTGGTGGAGGGTCCGTCAAATGCTTGTTTCCACTGAGATGTTATTGCCTTGTCTGGAATATTTCACAGTATGGTATTTCTATTTTCATGGGGCCCAAACCACACCAAGTTACAGGTCAGATCTGTGGAGAGGCGACCCCGCTCACAGTCAGAATGCCTGTTTTTCTAGGTATTTTTGAGAAATAAAACCACCTGTAATTAGAATAAATATAACATTGTGGAACATTCCAGGCAATGCAATGATATATCCATAGAAACAAGCAGGTGACAGACCCCCAACCAAAAAGTTACATAATGCACCTTATTTTTAAATAATTTGACACCAGTCTCTTATTATTATTTGCTTATTATTTGCTACTTATTTTGAATGTATTATCATCATTTATATATTTTTTAATATATTGTGATGTGTGAGCTACTATGTCCAAATTATTTTCCTTGTGAATCAATAAAGTTTGTAGCTAGTTTGTAACTGATCGAGTTTGTAACCTGCTCATCTACATTCCACAGAATGGCATTACATTATCCGTCTCAATGGAGACAGGTCAAATATGTCTAGAGGCGAGCTCGCTCATGGTAAGAATGTAATAGGCTAGACATATTATTATTATTACAGTTAACGCCTTTAATTTAATACTAGACACTGGGAACGCCCTATGAAAAAGTTATACAGTCACTTTTAAGACTGCAAGATAATTAAATAAATTCAAATGTACTTCTGACCAAGGCGTAAGAGGTGATTATTTGTACTCGTTAAAGGTCCCATGGCATGAAATTTTCACTTTCTGAGGTTTTTGATAATTTGAGCTCCCCTACCCTGTTTAGGCCCCCCCCATGGTTAAAAGTTGTGAAATGTCTAAACTGAGCATTTGCGATCCTTTTCTGCGTTACAAAAAATCGGAGCTCAAACGGGCAATTTTGAACAAGGCACCTTATTGACGTCAGATCGAAAAAAGACATGCAAATGCAGTTCCACCCCCGTCTGTCTGTACTCAGCGTCTCTGTAAATCACGCCCAGAGAGTTTGGACTGCGAATGCGCTAGGCAATGCGAAATGCGTTTTTTTATTTGCCTGGAGTCACGTCCGAGTGTTTCTAGACTCGGAAGTCCTTTATCTGAGCCTCTGGACCTTTGAACAGCAGTGGTTTAATTTTATTTTCTGTGGAAATGTGTTTATTTTTCAATGGAACGCTTCAAATCTCTCCCCCCGTGCAAAAACACTGAAATGGATCAGCTGAGGGCTTAGAGTGGAGAGCGGAGAGTTTGGCCACGCACCCACCCTCTACTATAGGCCAGCTCTTTTCTCCTCATTTGCATTCAAGCAACAACGCCCATTATGGCCTGTTCAGAGAGAAAAAAAATACTCTTTCTCATCTTATCTCTGTTTCTCATGCACTGAGTGTTGATTTTGAAGAAGGATTCATTTACAGTATTAGGGAACCATTAAGGAGCCATATAAAAGCATCAAGAAGTACCATGTCATGGGATCTTTAATGCATTTTAAATAATCTATAACTCAATCCACAGCGTTTGATTGGGCATTGGTTTCCTCATTTACCTTTAAAGGGTTCCAGCTGTACAGTAAACACGTCCATCAATAATTCACACCGGATAATCTTGGAATAATGCTGACAGCTATGAGGAAACCCGCAGAATACCAACCATGCACTCGGGTAAAAGAGAATCTGATTTATCACAAAAGAATAAAAATCAGATTGAACCTAATTCAAAATGTGACGCTATGTGCTTAAGCGTGAGTGCCAGTTTTTAAGTAAATAATTGTAGTGAAATGTTTGACATACTGTAGTGACTGATGGAAATGAAGGCAATGGTCCATGTTTTGAAGAGTCCAAAATAGCCGGTTCCCAGACATGTAGTGGAAAAGAACAGCATACAATTAAACAAATCCCACCATTTCACAGATACTGTCGACTTTGGAATAATAATGTTTTCTTTTACTTTTTCGTGCTGCTACTACTAGTACTTCTACTACTACTACTTTTATATTAGGACTATTACCCCTAATAGCAGAGTAATTAGGCCTGCAAATATAACTACTAAACTAAATTAATCTGTATCTATCACAACCACATATAAACATTCTACTGTTTTTCGTGCTTCAAATACTTTTGGGCAACTATACTACAACTAATATAGGCTATAGGTCTATACAATGTATTATTCATGTATTTATTTATTTAAAACAAGGACAGTGCACAGAAAACATGAATCTCTGTGAGAAAAGATGCTCTGTGCCAGATTTGTCTACAAGCTATTTTCCATCTGCAGTTGTTGGACAGAACTGGTACACAAAGTAGCATCAAAAACTTTTACCTGCAATCTATTGTAATGAAGGATAAAAGAGAACAGAGCAAATGCCACTGTAATATTATTTGGAAATTGTTTGAAAATATGTTGTAATCCACTTGGCTAAGACTTATTGATCACTTTGGATATACAGTGGAACCTCACCTTACGAAAGACCCAGCAAACGAAAATTCCAAGTTACGAAACGCCTTCATGTTAAATTTTGGTCTCTAGATACGAAAGAAAATTCAAGTTTACGAAACGCGAAATCTCAAAAATTCAAATAATGCGCGCTCAGCCACACACATTATACGCTTTTCTCAGACTGGATTTAAACTTTTCTCACATTTGTCTCTGTTTAAACACTCAAACTTTCATAGATTTTCAACAAAATGTATTAACAGTGAAGTGTGGGGGGAAAGGGGGAGGGGGGAGAAGTGTGCGCGGCGGGGACACGTGTGTGATCGCGCAGCATGACCCGGTGCGGGGCTGCGAGCACGAGACCCGTGCTCAAACCGTGCCTCCTCTAAACCAGGATTAAACCAGGTCTGAACCAGGTCTAAACCAGGTCTAAATCTGGATTAAACCACCAAACTCACTATTAATCTTACCTGCGTTCATTCATGCGCTCGGACTGCGTGCAGTCCCCTCCTCGCTGCGGTCCCCTCCTCGCTGCGGTCCCCTCCTCGCTGCGGTCCCCTCCTCGCTGCTCGCCTCAGCTGTGACTCGTGAGAAACCAGGAAATAGACCCGCACGCGGCGCTTTAATCCACCTGGTCTAGTCCTGGTTTAGTCCAGGTTTAGTCCTGGTCCAGTCCAGGTATAGACCTTGTTTAGACCTGGTTTAGTCCACGTTTAGTCCTGGGTCTACAGTCTCTTAGCCAATCAGGACGCAGAACACAGTGTTACACTATAAAAAAAAGTTACACTATGAAAAAAACTTGGATCGGGGCCTTGGAACGAGTCAGGCTTTTTCCATTGAAATAGCTACTCAACTTACGAAAAATTCACGTTACGAAACCACTTCTGGAACTAATTAATTTCGTAAGGTGAGGTACCACTGTATGTAATTTGAGCAATGAGTTCTTGTGCTGGTAGTCAAATGTAGTTTCCTGCAGGTTTGTCATTTGTATGGCCTATTCCAATTATAGAAACCAAAGAACCATTACTGAAGCTGACCTGAAAATCTAATAAACTGCAGATCTTCCAGTATCTTCCAATCAATATGTCAATGCCCCTGTCAGCTGTTGTCTGTTGTTTCAGCATTTATCAGTATCATTTAGCAAGTGCTAAATGAGTGCTAAAAGTCCAAAAACTAATTTTGTTGGATCAGATGCTGTGAGACAGTGGTGGAACATAACACTGTCTCACTGTACTATACATTTTAGGTATCTGTATCTGATACTTTTTACTTTTAGAGCAGGTCTCCACTACATTTTTGAACAGGACTAAAAAGTAAAAGGCTGAGGGTTTATTTTGTAGTTTGAGCAAACAAAAATATGAAAATAAAAACAGATAGGGAAAAAACGATTGATTTCTGTTGAAGAAAATTCAGCACAAATCTTTATCAAAATCACTGTCATTTGAAGCTCTCAAAATGTGCACAAAATGCTTGATTTTTACTCTTCAAATACATTTTTAAAGGTCCCATGGCATGAAATTTTCACTTTCTGAGGTTTTTGAACGTTAATGTGAGCTCCCCTACCCTGTTTAGCCCCCCCCATGGTTAAAAGTTGTGAAATGTCTAAACTGAGCATTTGCGATCCTTTTCTGCGTTACAAAAAATCGGAGCTCAAACGGGCGAGTTTGAACAAGGCACCTTGTTGACGTCAGATCGAAAAAAGAAATGCAAATGCAGTTCCACCCCCGTCTGTCTGTACTCAGCGTCTCTGTAAATCACGCCCAGAGAGTTTGGACTGCGAATGCGCTAGGCAATGCGAAATGCGTTTTTTTATTTGCCTGGAGGCACGTCCGAGTGTTTCTAGCCTCGGAAGTCCTTTATCTGAGCCTCTGGACCTTTGAACAGCAGTGGTTTAATTTTATTTTCTGTGGAAATGTGTTTATTTTTCAATGGAACGCTTCAAATCTCTCCCCCCGTGCAAAAACACAGAAATGGATCAGCTGAGAGCTAGAGCAGAGAGCGGAGAGTTTGGCCACGTTCCCACCCTCTACTATTGGCCATCTCTTTTCTCCTCATTTGCATTCAAGCAACAACGCCCATTATAGAGTGTTCAGAGAGAAAAAAAATACTCTTTCTCATCTTATCTCTGTTTCTCATGCACTGAGTGTTGATTTTGAAGAAGGATTCATTTACAGTATTAGGGAACCATTAAGGAGCCATATAAAAGCATCAAGAAGTACCATGTCATGGGACCTTTAAACATGCACTTTAATACTTTTACCCAAGTATCTGTACTTAAGTAACAAAACTGAGTACTTCTTCCACCACTGCTGAGAGTCCTACAAGTCCAGCCATCTTGCACCTTGTGAACTCAGCTGCACATTACTTACTGAGTAAATACATCTCAAATAAACACATATATTACTGCCTTCTCTTTTACAGAAGTCAACCCAGCAGCATTTAAACATTAAAATCCTCAGTCTGACCCCTATCCACTGAGTGAGAGGTGATGCTAGACACTCACCGACTATCTCTCTGGTTTTGATTTCGTTGTTGGCAGTCCTCCAGATGTTATAAATAGACACATGTTCACAAGAGGAATTTACTGTGGAATAGAGAAGCAGGGCTAACAGTGAGCGAAGGGCATGCCACTGAATATCTATGGATTTCTATTCACTCATCATGGGCTCATCAGCAGATCATTGGAAACATGTTAAACTGTAGCAGCACCCGTCCAGGAGTCATTCGTCAGCTAAATGTCCTGTTAACGCCACAACAACATATGAGCAGTACATACAAATACACCAGGCTATGTAAAGTGCAGAGCTGTATAAGCCACATAGGGAAACCATGGAGAATTTGAATATAGTGATCATAATTTGACTAATGTACATCGTACTGGGGTTTGAACTTTCATTTATATATCACATTGTATAAACATGACAGTTTTCAAAGTGCTGCACAGACAAATTAAGACAGTAAATCCTAAATAAAAAACAATAAATACAAATCATTAGAATACATGAAGCAACAAAACTTGAGATGATCCAACCACAGTTGTTAATTTGTATCATGATTCTCTCAAATGCAGAAGACATCTCCTCTCCAAAATTGTCATATCATTCAGAACAAAATATATAACTTGAGATATAAGTACTTTGGTGCTTTGATCGTTAATTCTTGTCTTTGTTAATGAGAAAATCCACACAATTTCTCAGTTCTTCACTTTGTTTTTCCCCCCTTTTCCCTCTCCCCCAAGTGTGTGGTTCTGGCTGGTCAGGCAAAGTTGTAGTAATAGAAGTAGAAGTAGCAAGTAGCAACAGGGTTGGGAGGGTTACTTTAGAAATGTAATCCGGTACAGTTACTAGTTACTCCTTAAAATATGTATTCAGTACCGTAATCCCGGTACTATAATATTAAAGTAATGTAACTTGATTACTTTCAGTTACTTTTGGATTACTTTAACACCAAATATCCTATAACAACAAGAAAACAAGAAAATTACAATACAATTAAAAGTTTTTAGGAGGACAAGTACAGTTCTATGTGTAGTTTTAACAACTGTTCTCACTATAAGCCAAGTCACTAGTAAACAAGGTCACTCACTAAACCAAACACCTAAACACCTATGACTTCAACGAAATTATATTTTCAGTTAAAGTTTTAGTTTTACCGGGACAGTCATCTTGCCCGATCTCCACAGCTGGACAGGATGTTCGTCCAGCTTGCGTGCTGGCCTACATCTAACGACAGCTTTGCTCGGAATTGTCTAAAGGGTCTTCATGGATCAGTTAACATGACTATGTTGCCTAGATAATGTTTAAATATTGTAATATCGTTCTACAAATGCACAAAGTGTACTTGTGACCGCAAACGTTAGCTAGCTTGCTAATAGTTTGCTAGTCGATAGCTAACTCGAAACTGGCTCCTACCAATGAATCAAGACAAAGAAATGACTCATATTCACACATAACATGACTGAAGCAGGACATTTAGGGCCTGTCAGTATCAAAGCGTTAATATTAGCGATCTTACCTGTAAATGTTTCTTGAGATTGGAAGTAGAATCCTTGGACATTGACAGGTTAGGGTTAGGCACAATTTGCACTGCACTGTGATGTTGTTCCCTTTGTCTTCTTCAAAAATAAAATTCTCCCTAAATTTCCACCCGCTAAATGCGTTTTTTTAAACCATGCCCGCTGCAAGTTTAGTCCGTAGTGCGCGACCTGCGTGAAGTTCAGCGCGAGCCGCTGCAAGTTTGTTTCACAGAGCGCGCGTGGCGCACGAGTCTGTACGTTCTGTTTTCCCTACATATGACCTCCGGCTTTAAATGAAAAAATGAAATAACATAAAATGCTTTCAAATTGTAATCCCCATTTTCACTAAATGTACCTGTAATCTGATTACGTCTTTTTCTTTGTAACTGTAGGGGAATACAGTTACCTTTTTTTTGTATCCTTTTACTTAACGCCGTTCCATGTAATCTGTAACTTCCCAAGCCTGAGTAGCAATAACTAAGTAGTTGATTAGAAGTTGTAATACTTTTTTATTCTAGTATGAGATTTAGTACTGTAGTAAAAGATAAACAAAACAAAAAAATCTTCTAAGCATTAATTTTGCTGATTAGACAAACATTTATTGATCCTTTTTGATACTTGAACATTATCCTGAAAAGTTGCAAACAGTCCAGGGCCACTAATTTGGATGATTTTATTTTCCTCTGCACAGGCATCCTACATTTGGCAGAAAAAAGCTTTCTGAAAGGGGCTATTTTCATTATGTCATTGCAGAGTGTGCTGATGTGAATTCCATTTGTCCCTTAAGGATACTGAAAATTACTATCTACAAACCAAAAAGGAAAAATAACAATGACCTATGGCATGTTTCTAAAGACACAATTTGCCAGATGGAAAACGTAATACAATTTACAATGGATTGCAATGAACTGTGAAATAAGGTGGATGGAAAAAGTTTTAAATTAAAAAAAAAAAATGAGCTGAATGCAAGCGTGAATGTAGTAAAGCTGAGCACTATGAGGTGAAAACGTCTGGATTCGCTCTCTCAAAGCTGCTCTATTTTGTTTAAGCCTTTATATACACTTGTGAACTTCTTATATGATACATGGCGATCTATATGGAAGATATTATAAACAATATGTACATAAATCTAGCGCTGAGACCAAATTGTTTAGAAATGCGATACGTGTCTCAAGCTAAAGTCCAGACCCACGACTGTCCCTCTCTGTTCTGGACAGTGAAGGCTTGACCACACACAGAGATAATATACTTTTATAATATTACAGTGCCCTAATACATCTAACTGGGATGATATTAGGACGTCTTGTGTATTTCAGTGTGTGCTATCAATATTTGTATGGTGTGACCAGATAATGTTGTACGTCATACAGTATTTATAACAATATTTGTCAATATTTGCTCAAGAGGAAATTTTTAATGATGGATGCATGGGTGGAAAAATAAATAGGTGATTTAATTTTAACTGTTAACAAGACAGTGCAGTTTTTTCTGTTTTGCCTTCCTCCGGCCGATAGTGACGGCAACAAATGGTGTTCTATAAATACCAATCCTGCATTTTGCGAACAGCTACTGCACCTGGACAGTCTGCAATGTGAGGAATGCTTGAACACTTGTATACTCTTAAATTAGTACCCTAAATATAATGGGACATGGGAGCTCTTTTAGTTTTTTTAGTTTTTTTAATAAGGACAATGCATATTAATCAGCATGACAACAAACAGCATCAATGTAAATATGCTGGAATTAGCACAATAGCTACTTTACATCCGTTGTCCTAAGGCAGGTCAGAACAGAAGAACATTTCGAGAAACACACGGAAGAGACAGAAGTGTACATAGACCTGACAGTGTGAGGAAAATAATCTTTGTTTGTCTAACTCATCAAAGGTCACTGATATGCCTGATGTCGTTTACGACCATGAGTGATTGAAACTGCTGAGTCATGCTGAAGCTAGAAGACGTGGCATTGTTAAACTGGACTTTGCCTGTGTTTTGATCATGTTATGTACCACTGTGACACGTTGCCGTCTAAAGTCCAGATGACGATGCATCCTGATAGTGAGTTATTGATCCACTAGTCTGGAGGATAAATACTCGACAGTTCTGTACCTCAGACAGGGAGACGACAGAGATGCTCGAATGCTGTACTGATCATGCCTGTATACTCTGCTCAACATTAAAGTGCCTATACCAACCATCTCCGCTTCCTGCATTCTTCTACGAGGTCGAAAGAGTTTCTCCCCACAATTTGGTGACCCAGATGTGATTGAACTACGCAGAAAGGACCAGGCCGTCGTCTCCCCCAAAGGCCCCTCGGAGAAACAACGCATCCAGAAGCGCTTCACAAAACGGTATGGCAGTGCCTTTTTCAAAGAATATCTGTCACATTGGCCAAAACCAAAATTATATGTGATGTTTTGTGAGGGACCTTTGTAATAAATTAAGTGGTAATTTTAAAACAATATAAAAATCAGTAATTAAGAAGTCCGTGTTTGTACGCCAACACGTGAGAAAAGAAGGAGCGTAGAATCAAAATAATAATGAACGTTTAAGCTTTAAATTTGATAAAGCGTGATTAAAAACAAAGTTATTAATTAAGTTCCGTGTTTATTGCTTTGCACGAGAAAAAAAAAAAAAGCGGATTTTGTAAGAAAAAACACTTTTGTGGTTAAACTTTACACAAAAAGAAAAAACAAAAACTCCTAATTTGAGTTTACAAAAAAAGGAATTCCAAAAGTAACATTATTGGTGTTTTTGATTGCCTTAAGCTCTCAAGACACCCAAGATGCAGAAGTAACAGTTCGAAGAACAGGATGACGTCACTTGCTTCTGTAAAATTGGTCGAAGGTCAATTGTCCAACTAAACATCATATTTATACCCTGTAATCCGGATGATAAAATTGCCGGACTAAACGCAACTAATACAAATGGACAGACACTCGTAGTATACTCAATCTTATATGGGATGCGCAATTTTGTTTGAAAAATTACGCAGATACTGAAAAAATTAAAAGACGGGTATGACACATTTAGAATTACCTGGGAGATTTGTTTTCTCTTGGTGTAGGTCTGTGTTATGCTCATATTAATTATAGTCGCCATCATATTTATAATGTTGTGCTCGTAGCGGTCAGAAAACATTAGAATCATGTTATTATAATTTAACAAAAACTTCGGTGGGTCCCGGAGAGATGATATGTACAGCGATGTATGTAGTGAGGAAGATAGTATAATTGAATTAAATGAATTAAATTAATAAATTGTTCAAATTGATGGCACTTTGTAAATTTGAATTTTTTATTAAGAAGCACTTGTTTGAGCAAGCATTGAGATGAGAGATGTTTAGAGTTGTTTATGATGGATAAAACTCAGTCTTGATTTGAGTTAAAATATTGGCTATGGTGGTTTATGTAAAGTCTTGTTGAAAGCTTTGTTATAAATGAAATGTGATAGAAGAATGTTGAAAGATAAGAATTATGGCATTTATTGGAGAGATGTTTGTGGAAATTCTGGTTGTGTGAGTGTCATGATCTTTGCTTGGAGACGGCTTGTCCTATAATTTTGTGAAAATTGTCTTGTTTTGGCGAATCTCAGTTAAAAGTCTTGCATTGTGAAATTTACTTAAACTAATAAATTCTAAATTTAATACAATTGTAAATATTTTAAATTCAGCTCTCAAAGTTTGCTAGTTTAATTAATTTAATGGGAATAATAAATTCAGTTACGGGTGTTTGTCTATTTTTTGCCTGTGGTCTCTCTGAGGTGAGCGGCAGTGAGCAGAGAGGTCAAGAGGTCACAGGGAAAGATATGTCAGCTCGTAATTTAGCTCTATTAATGTTGTTGTTCTTGTTAATGTTGTAAGAATTGAGAAAAAGGAATTAGAAAATTAGGGACAAGGAAAGGATAGTGTCAATCTGTATTTTGAGTGAAGTGGGAATTAAAGAAAGCGCTTTTGTTGCTTCAGGCTCGGAGCGCCTCTGGTCTGTATGTTTGCTCAGTACGAGTTGGTCTACAGCACGGACTAGTTTTGAGTCCGCAAAGAAAGGAGCAGTGTGAGAATTATTCGTTGCACGGTGCCATCAATGAACGAAATAATAAATAAATAAGAAACAGTTTAAGCTATTGAGAAAGCATTGCAATTATTAAAGTGAATATCTTATCGGCAATTAGGCCCTAAAACAATTGAGGAGGTAGATACATTTCAAAATTTAATACAAATAATTGGAGTATAGAGGTTTAAATTGCTAAAGGTTATTTTTAATTTATTACAGTTCATTTTTCCGGGTACAATTAAAAATACAAAAGGTTATATCACCTGTCACATTAAGGGAGGTACTGGATAAACTAATTGCTTTTATAATTAACTTAAGATTGGGAGTTCTTGTTTTATCTAAATTAAATACCAATAAAATAATTATTTTCAAAATTCTACGTTTACTCCTGCGCTACTTTTCTCTCTCATTTTGTTGCAGAAGCTTAAACTTAAAAGCTGCAATTCGGACCGAGACGCAGACAACGAAACGTGACGGACACATATTTTAATTGAGGGAAAAAAACTGTGCGTAAAATAGGTGATTAAAATTTTAAATTAAATATTTTAAACTAATTATAACTCGAAGTCACAATTATCTAAGTCAAATTTCTTCTCCCTTCTAGAAAACTGTCTATAGAACGGAGAAGCCCCCAAGAATTAAATTTCTTAAAGCTCAAAGGTAGAATTAAAAGTACACAGTACTCAAAATAGCGATACATTCACTAAAAAGCCATAAGTGGACGTCGTGCCCAAAATTCGTATAATAAATAATTCAACTTAAAAAAACAAATTACCACAAAATGTCCTCACACTTTATCATGGTTGGCCAGTTGACAGAATATTGGTTGAATAAAGCACTCCAGGATGAAGCGGACCCCAAACAAGCCCAAGTAAATCAAACTGAAATCAAAACCCTGATTAAAAAATTCACCAAAAAGAAGATGATCCACGGAGGGGAGGAGGCCGTAGCCCCAACAGATGAGCAGTGGAAGAACATCAAAGACTATTACAAAGAAAAAATACAACAATGCAAACTGGAGCCTAAACAAAATGCCATTCTGTATAAAGTGAACTGCCTAAACATACAGAAGATCAAAAATGACTCTAATCGTCAAGCAAAAATACAAAAGCACGAGAAGGAACTCAAGATGGTTAAGAAGCTACAAAAATGGGCAGGAGAGCTGAAAGTCCTACAAGACACCAAAGAACTGTCCTCTATCTTGGTCCTAAAGAAAACCGAAAAAGAAGAGAAAATAAAGGAAGATCTTGATGAAAAGGAGCCACTTAAAAACCTGAAGTTGGAATAGATCCAGTGTTAACTCGTAAACAATTCAGAGACTCTTGTTGTGACACCGAAGATGAAAAAGGGTCTGCTGAGAGAAGAGGAAGGTCACACAGAAGAAGCAGAAGGGCAAAAGACTGGGATGAAAGCACTAACAGAGAGATTCCCCTACTTGATAACATGTACCGACCATTACCCGACCCATCTATCGAACGAAGAGATTATTACCACAAGTCACCAAGACCATACTATCCCCCACCCTACGCCAGTCGCAAGCCGAGAACTCCCGATACTAAAGCTGCTACATTCTCTAGCCCCTCCCATTTTGGAGAAGACTCACTCCCCAGAGCGACACACAAAGTACTGACAGGAGAGTTGCTGCTTGAATCTCTTGAGCCAAACCAAGGAGGGCTCGAAAACAAAATACAAGCAGTGGAAGATGAGTTATATGCATTGTCAAAAATTGTGAACACTGAAATACGAAAACAACACCCTAGTGGTGAAAGACGTCAAAAACAAAAACTAAAAAGAGACTCTGATATTGGAGACGATGAGGAGGAATCCGAAGACGAAGGAAGCCAAGCAGGTGCAGCGTCACAGCGGAATAATGCACCACCAAGCGAAAAACCTATCTCAGTGGACGGATGGTTCACTGGAAAAGTAGATGACAACGAATATACAGGAGGACTCATCGATGGAGTTTACACTCCCAGACAGTGGAAGGAACGAGAGCCAAAAGCAAGTGTGTATCCAGTGAGAACAGATGGTCAAACTGTGGTCTATCAGCCATTTTCAATCAAAGACTGGAGTGCTTTGATGTTGACACTTCCAAGACTTACTAAAGGTGGCTTACCATGGCTAAGAGCTCTTTTCAAACAGACGGCAGGAGACCAACTTTGCTGGGGTGATATTCAGGCTGCTCTGACCAAAGCTGCTGATGAAACTGTTGCCAGAAACATCAAAAAAGCTATCGAAAGGAGCTTGAGATATGCATTGCGTAATCAAGAAGGCGTATACAGCTATCGTGATGTGTTGGAGAGAGAACTCAGTCAACGCTATCCTTCTGTCGTGACTGAAGAATTGTTGTCAATGCAAATGAAAGACAACGAAGACTACTACAGTTACAAACAACGTGCTACTAATCTATACCATGATGCCACAGGAGAGCGGATCGATGCCAGAGCAGGAATGTCAGTCATCTATCGCTCAGCTCTGGTGAAAGGTATGCCAAAAGCAGTGCAAGATGCTTTGGACGATGTGATGGGCATATACACTAAATCTGATGATGAGTTCGATGCACACTGCAGCCATCAAATAAACAAGTACCAGAGGGGGAAGAAAGAGATTGAGGAGAAGAAGCAAGAGCTGGAACTGGCCACTGTGAAACTCCAACTGCAGAAATACCAAAATGAACTCAAAGAAGAACAAGCAGCAGGTATTTAAGAAACCATCAATGGACTACTGGAATCAGGATGAAGCTGCCTATGCAGAACCGGATGCTGAAACTGATGAACAACCTGATGACCCCTCCCGACCCTCCGCCGTTGGGGATCCAGAAGGGGAGGAAAAAGGGAGGAGATCGAGGAGAAGGAAAAGGACAGTATAGGCCATATTATGATAATTTGCTAAATTTACAATGTGTAATCTTGACTACGCTGATTATATTATTCTCTGTTATAGTATGGGGATACATTCTACTGACTGAGACTGATCTCGGACGGCTGGCAAATAACACGACAACCATAACGACCACTCACGGCACGACCAACTCAGCCAACCATACGGGTAAGACACAAGGAGCACTAAAAAGGGCAAAAAGGGAATTTCTAAAATTTCCAGAATTGAAAATATTGCTATGAAGGCCAAACATGTAATGTTTTATTCGACGTATGTGAAATATTGGACTGTATGTCATACATACTTGCTCTAGATGTTTTTAATACCCAAATTGTTTTTAAAGACACTTGTCTGATCAGAGCTTATTGATACATTAATCTAGTCTAATTAAAACTGAACGAATTAAGTTTTGGCTGAATAAATGAATGATCTAAATTCTAAGCCCTAAGGTGTTGCTCTTTGTGACTTATTCTGCCGTCCGAGTTTTGTACAATGATTTACATGAGATGTTGATAAAGACATTGAGATGTGTTATGCTCTATGAATGCTAAGGTTAAATTGTTATGATAGATTTTATTTGTAGAGGGAGCGTTTTGCCACTCTACTATGTAAGTGTGATCACATGTGTTTATGTGATCAAAGGGAGGAATCTGTGAGGAAAATAATCTTTGTTTGTCTAACTCATCAAAGGTCACTGATATGCCTGATGTCGTTTACGACCATGAGTGATTGAAACTGCTGAGTCATGCTGAAGCTAGAAGACGTGGCATTGTTAAACTGGACTTTGCCTGTGTTTTGATCATGTTATGTACCACTGTGACACGTTGCCGTCTAAAGTCCAGATGACGATGCATCCTGATAGTGAGTTATTGATCCACTAGTCTGGAGGATAAATACTCGACAGTTCTGTACCTCAGACAGGGAGACGACAGAGATGCTCGAATGCTGTACTGATCATGCCTGTATACTCTGCTCAACATTAAAGTGCCTATACCAACCATCTCCGCTTCCTGCATTCTTCTACGAGGTCGAAAGAGTTTCTCCCCACAACAGCAACTTAACCACAACAGACCATTTTATGAGTTTAAGAGGACCATAGAAGAAGAAAATCTACCTGTGAGAGCATGTCTGATTATTTTTCAACCAATGTTTCTGTGTTTTTGAAGGTTGAGAAGGACCCACAGTTCCTGACACGAGCAGGTAATGAGTTCCATGACTGTGATCCTCTGATAGACGTCACCATTTGGCCAAATTTGGTGCTGCGTCTCTGTATGTTCCAGTCTCCTCTGGTCAATGCTCTCATGTTCACTCGGTTAGTAGTTTTTTTACTTATGAAATCCATTAATGGTGGAGGAGCGAGTCCATTTAAAACTTTAAAAATAAGGCAAACATCCACAAATACCTGACAACTTTCAAGATCCAAAATATACTTACTTAAGGTATTACAATAGTGAGAGTGTAGAGGCTTTTTGTCAAGTGTTTTCAAAGTTTTTTTGAAGAGGGACTTTAGGGGCTTCAGAATGGCCTCTGATGTATGAGACCATGTGGTACAGCAGTAAGATCTGTGGCTGAAGATCTGTCGTCAGATAAGGTCTTATATGTTTGAAGTTTGACAGTTCTTCAAAACAAGAATTGCGATTATTGTCTTAGTAGGCTCAGTATTGTTGTTTACTATTGATACTCTGCAGTTACATCATGCTGGGGGTGTTCTGAGCATCAGGCCATTCATTCATTCATTTTCTTCCGCTTTTCCATTTTCTGGGTCGCGGAGGCAGCAGTCCAAGCATGAATGCACCAGCCCCCATTAATCCTTCCGCGGGTGGTGGGAGGTGGCAGGAGGACGGCTCACGTCACAACAGGCCTTGAAGCCATGGGGGCTACCAGTGTCCACAGACACTGGGGGCGAGGTGGGGTTAAGTGTCTTGCCGGCAGCGCTCATCTGTGCTGGAGCTGGGATCATATGCGGTCAACCCGTCAAGAGCGGGATTCGAACCGCTGAGCTACTGTATTTACTAATGTGTGCATTATTTCACTATGGTAACTGCTGCATGTATTATTATGTGTATAGCATCAGGCCATACACATAATAATACAGCAGTTACCATAGTGAAATAATGCACACATTAGTAAATACAGTCAAAAAAAGTTGTAAAATTGTCTAAAATTCAAGAAAAAAATGCAATATGGATGTAAACGACACATTTTCAGGAGCCTGTGATCAATACGAGTGTTCATAGTCCTGTTTAGGTATTTGATTTTCAACAAAAAGGGGAAAGTGACTAACTGAAAAACTGTTGGCTAATGCCATCTACAGAGCTTGTGACTGTAATGTTATTTGAGAGGGACTTGTTTAACAATAAAAATCGGCTCATCTGTTGCAGTTCCAGGTAAGTCAACTTTTTATGGTCAGATTGTGTTAAAACAAAGCTCAAATAAGTCTAACAAAGCTTCAGACAGAGTAGTGCCTACAGTTAGCATCATACCCCCAGGGAATGTTGATGACTTCAGCAGCAGTATCATTCAATTATTGAATGATTCTGACCTGCCTGGACACCACACCACAGTGATAGTCATGATGGGGAGGGCTTAGCTTAATGTCATGCAAATGAGGCAAGGAGGGTTGAAGAGAGGAAACTCTCAGAGGCTTTTTTTGGGATTTGGAAAATCTGCTATGCCTGCTTTCAAATAGAGACAACTTTTTAAAATATGGTCATATTTTCACATGTAAGGCATCACTGGAAAGCTTAGAACCTGTACTTTCAGAATCTGGGGATAACTCAAAACGCCTCTGGGACGACTTGGTATTGGTTTTGCTGCCGTTGGACACATATGTCAATAGGTCTACAGGATGGAGACCCCTGGTAAATGTTTTAGGGTTAGGGTCAGTTTATTTATACTCACTCCCCCTCTTAAAATTGTCCACGGTACATAGTTGTAAATTTAGCCTCACAAATAAAATGGTTTATTCCAAAAGCGGACCTAAAAATTTAGAGATCAATTGTACTGAAAAAAGAACGTTACATACTTGGAAATTTGATGATTATCTGATTTTGAAATCACATTATTAGAAAGTCATGTAAACAGATTACGTCCATTGTGAGTAATCTGATTTGTTTTAAATTTTTTACTTCCCCTTCCAAATACAAGGGTTACGCTAAAATGCATATGCGTTTTTGGAATGACAAAAAACAGATCACATTATTGGGCTGATTTTAATGACTATATAAATATATATAAATGTGCCAGTGTTTGACCTAATTTTAGACCAATCAAATTTTATATATGCTTGTCACATCAACATTTCCACTTTCAGCTTTTTGTACGTGTTTTTCCGGTGTGTGTGTGTCCAAGCCAATCCAACTTTATTTCTATAGCACATTTTATAAACAGAAACAGTTTCCAAAGTGCTGCACGTAAAATCAATAAAACTTAATAAAAACATTACTAAAATAGCAATAAATAAAGTCATAATAATAAAATAACTAAAAACAAAAGCAAATATAAAAACATTACTAAAATAGCAATATTTGTGTGTGTGTGCCTGTGTGTGTGCCTGTGTGTGTGCCTGTGTGTGTGCCTGTGTGTGTGTGTGTGTGTGTGTGTTTTTAAACTAAAAATGGCAAATAAACTAACTTAATCAAACCAAAATATGGGCAAATCTCTCACCCATTACAAAGCTACCAGCCCGTACACATATTCTGGGTAGTAAATTTGACTTTTGTTGCTTTATGTGTAAGAAATATAAGAGCCATGTTTGGGCATGAGCAGGTGCAGGGGAATGCAAGCCTGAGGTGTGAACTGTAAAGTCAAATATGGACATGTATGATGATTTTGACACCTTTTAAACCTAAAGAACCCTTCTCAACATGCAAAACAAAAGTGATGTCATGTGCACTGTGAAACTCTTCCTCAGTTTTTCCTTGAGGGGGTCACAGGTGGCCCGAGCCTGTTCCAGCTGGGTGTAAGGAGGGATCTGTCCAATATAATGGCCTATTATCAGCTTAACACCCATGTACAGTGCAGTATAATGACAGATCCACATACAAAACCATTACAATTACGGGTCATTGGTTCATTTGTTGCATGTGTGTGGGTGTCTTGTACAGTTAGAGAAATAAATAGCTAGATTTGTTCATGCTTTTAATGATCTGTGTTCACTTTTTACTGTGCAATCATGTTCGCAGCATTTTAAAGGTGCACTATGTAACTTTTTGATTAGGAGTCAATCATCTGCTTATTTCTATGGGTGTGTCATTACACTGCTTACAGTAAACAACTCTTCTTTATATTTATTAGTTTATAGATGGTTTTATAGCTCAAAAATAGATATGATTAATATATACAGTGGACGAAATAAGTATTTGAGCCCTTGCTGATTTTGTAGGTTTGCCCACTGACAAAGAAATGAACAGTAATAATTTTAATGGTAAGTTTATTTTAACATTGACAAATAGAATATCAAAAAGAAAATCCAGATGATTTACATTTCATTAAGTGAAATAAGTATTTGAACACTCTAGCCAAAAAAGATTTGGTGGCCAAATCCTTGTTAGCAAGCACAGAGATCCAACGTTTCTTGTAGCTGATGACCAGGTTTGCGCAGGTTTCTTGGCTGTTGCTTGGCATAGGTTTTCTATAGGGTTAAGGTCCGGAGACTGGCTAGGCCACTCCATGACCTTAATGTACTTCTTCTTGAGCCACTCCTTTGTTGCCTTGGCCAGTGGCGGTTCTACACACACACACACACACACACACACCCACACACACACACACACACACACACACACACACACACACACACACACACACACACACACACACAAAGTATGCAGTGTTGGGAAAGTTCATTTTCTACATGAACTAGTTCAAAGTTCAGTTCACACATTTCAAAATGAACTAGTTCGCTCATAGTTCATAATTGTTTATAGTTAGTAGTTCGTTCATAGTTCCAAAAAATGAACTAGTTCATAGTTGTTTTTTTTTTCCAATACATTGCTGCAAGCTATTATTTTTCAATATCATTGCCAAAGCCCATATAGAACCATAGACAGCAATTATTATATCAGTTTTAACAATCAAACCATGTGTTATTCATGTGTTATCTCCATCTTCATATCCAATTTCACATCCTTATCCAACTATAAATAACGGTACCCATAATGATAAAACACCTGCAATTCAACATAATAAAGAAAATACTTAAATAACCCCCATATGGTATGACTTCATTAACTAAGAGACTTAAGAAAACAAAATAAATCCACAAATTAATATTAGTGATTCCCCCTTTAATGTGGCCCCCTTTAGCGCACCACTCTGCGCTGTTTCTCGCAAGACCAGGAAGTGCCGCAATTTGGCCCCTGAACCAGAGAGCAGCGCGGAGGAGAAGGTCGGGAGAGCATGAGGGGAACAAAGTCCAGAGAGCAGGAAACAGTTTGTAAGCACTTCTGCAGGAGCAGAGAAAGGTTTGAGGCAAACCAGGCAGAGCGTTCCGCGCACGCTGCGCGAGAGGAAGAGAGGGAGAGAGGTTTTTTTCAAGCGCTCGGCACGGCGCCCCTCACGAAGTTGCGCCCTGGCCAATTGCCCCACTCGCCCCCCCCCAAGAACCGCTACTGGCCTTGGCTATATGTTTTGGGTCATTGTCGTGTTGGAAGAGCCATCCATGATCCATTTTCAGTTTCCTGGCGGAGGGAAGGAGGTTGTCACTCAGGATTTTAATGGTACATGGCTCCATCCATCCTCCCGTTGATGCAGTGAAGTTGTCCTGAAAAACACCTCCAAAGCATAACGTTTCCACCTCCATGCTTGAAGGTGGGGATGGTGTTCTCGGGGTCATTGGCAGCATTTCTCTTCCTTCAAAGTTGAGTTAACGCCAAAGAGCTCAATTTTGGTCTCATCTGACCAAAGCACCTTCTCCCAATCACTCTCTATTCATTCAGATGTTCATTGGTGTAACGAACAGGCCGTTCATTACTGAATGAGTATCCACACATGCACTTTCATAGACTTTGCACTTTATATATATTTACATTGCACCTTTGGAGCACGGAGCACTTACAAGATACGTTAATTTGCACATATAAGATTGCACATATTTGTGTTGTTTTAAAGTATTTATTGAAAACTTTTTTAGCGTTTGTCACGGAGTCCGGTCGGGCGGGTACTTCCGGTGCTGGTGGCCGCCGGTCTGTGGAGACAAACGACAACAATCAATGTGCAATATGTGCCGCTTTTTAAATTGGTTGTGTCTTGTGTGTGTTTGCGTGTGTGGGATGTGGATATTTTAAAGTGTGAAAGTGATATGCGTGGGTTGAGTTGTGCTTTTACTACTTACCCGTGTCTCATGTCCAGGTGTCTGGCCAAAAGATTCCCCGGGGGACCAGACACCGTTTAAGAGTTCCGGGCCAGCTCAAGACAGCGGACATCGGGGGGAGGAAATGCCACCAATTTTAATTGGGTTTATTCACTTTATACTTTATTAGGTGTTTGGTTTTTAAGAGTTTATTTTTGTATGTGGGTTTTATATGGTTTATTTGATGATGGGTATTTTATTGGAGGATTTTAACTTAGTTTTAAACAGCTAATGTTAATTATACACCCCTTGGAGTTTTTATGGTTTTACCTAGCAGTATTTAAGCCACCTGTATTCTATCATTCATAGCTCTGCTGCTGGAGAAGAACCACGCTCCTATCCTCCTTGCACTTTAATTTATTTTGCACTACACTTTGCACTTTATATTTTTTTGTGCAGACTGGGAAAAACATTAAAAACTGTGGACCACGTCAACCCTGCCTCCAGTATCTGTTTGTGGAACTCATTGCAATCTAGCCGCTCTACTCGTCTTGGTCACAATTGGCAAACTTCAGGTGAGCCTCCAAATGTGCCTTCTTAAGCAGGCAGACCTTGTGAGCACTGCAGGATTTTAATCCATTGTGGTGTAAAGGGTTACAAATGGTTTTCTTAGTGACTGTGGTCCCAGCTGCCTTGAGATCATTGACTAGTTCCTCCTGTGTAGTTCTAGGCCGATTTCTCACTGTTCTCATGATCATTGAAACTCCACGAGGTCTTGTGTGGAGCTCCAGACCGAGGTCGATTGATGGTCATTTTATATTTCTTAAATCTTCAAACAATTGCACCAACAGTTGTCTCCTTAACACACAGCTTCTTGCTTATGGTTTTGTAGCCCATTCCAGCCTTGTGCAGTTCTACAGTCTCATTCCTGACATCCTTTGACAACTCTTTGGTCTTTGCCTTGTTGAAGAGTTTGGAGTCTGATTGACTGGAGTCTAATTCAGGTAACGGGTTGATTAGGAGAGTCTAAGTAGTTTGTGGAACCCAGAACTCTTAATGTTTGGTCGGGGATCAAATACTTATTTCACACAGTGAAATGCAAATCAATGAATATATTTTCTACAATGTGATTTTCTGGATTTTCTTTTTGATATTCTCAATGTTAAAATTATACAATTAAAATTATAGACACTTCATTTCATTATTTATAATATAATATATGAGAGAAACATAGAATATTCTGACTGTGAGCGGGGGTTTCTCTCCACAGATTTGACCTGTAACTTGGTTTGGTTTGGTCTCTGTGAAGATAGAAAGGTTTAATACCATACCATAAAACATTCCAGACAAAGCAATAACTCTTTAATGAATATAAATTCAATAACTCTTTTCTCCATGAAGAAAAGCAATTGACAGACCCGCCACCAGAAATGTTACACAATGCACCTTTAAAAACAGCACAGTTAGCTTGGTAAAGTTTTCCTAATTATGTGTAAGGGGTTCAGAAAATAACCCTGGACAATTGTATGGGTGGGATGAGCTGTATGTGAGGTGCAGAATAATAGCATGTAGTTAGGGCCATGTAATGACAGACAGCCTCTTAGAATCACCTTCATTTAAAATAACCTCTACACCTGTGTGGGAGTCTGTGCATGGAGGGAGCAGGGCCAACAGTGCATTTTCACATGTATTTCTGCTGAGAAGCCATACGTAATTAGGAATGTCCATTAAACTAAAAAAATATAAATAAATAACTTCTATAATGTCAATACTCAAGTTAGACTTTAATCTGAGCTTTATTTTAACACCAAAAGAGCTGGTTTAGTTGGAACTAGGGATGCAAATTATCGATTAATTCATTATAAATGGTAACATCTTTATATAGCGCTTTTCCACCTTCAAGGCACCCACAGCGCTTTACAACAAGGAACCATTCACCCATTCACACACGCACTTACACACCAGTGTACGCAGACACTGGGGGCGAGGAGGGTTAAGTGTCTTGCCCAAGGACACAACGGCAGCATTCATCTGTGGGAGCTGGAATCGTACCAACCAACCTGTGGGTCAGTGGATCTGACCGCTCAACCACTGATGTTTCTTATGTCAAGAGCGGGATTTGAACCGCCAACTTTTGGATCAGTGGACAAACGCTCTACCAACTGAGCTACTGATAGTTGATTGACCTTATCGATTGATTAACGATTAACTGATAAGCGGCGTTTTTCACCTGAATTTTAGTCTAGTTTCAATAGGGTCTTTAAGAATATAAGCTATAGTAACATAACACTGAGTCAAAAATATATCATAGTATTATTATATTGTATATTCCTCAATTAATTATTCCTTAGTAAAAAGCAGACAAATGTATTGATGCTGAATAACAAAATACATTCTTTATTGAAAATAAATTGAGGGCGTCTTTTGTAAAAGCTCCGTGATATGAAATGATAAAAAAAATGAATTGATCGGGGAAAACATTTCACTCATACACACACACACCGGCACACGGGCCGGACAGAGGGCTGCTTCCACTGTGCTTTCACGTGGAGCCTGCTTTATTATTTTATTTATTTAACCTTTATTTATCCAGGTAAACCAATTGAGAACCAGTTCTCATTTACAATGGCGACCTGGCCAAGAGGCAGCACAATTAAAAGATACATTCATAAAAACATACGGCCCGGAGCGGAGGAGCACGTGCAGCGCGCCGTGTACGTGTTCACGCAGACAGCGGGACGCGGAGCGAACCAAGCCGCAAAAATTGGGTTCACAGGAGAACATTTTGCACTGCTTCTAGACCCGGCCGCGGATGTAACGCTATGGTCCTTCTCGCGAGTGGGTTCGCATCTCGTGTTCACATTCCAGAGTAGCGCCCTCTCCTCTAGTGATTAGTTACAATTAATGCATTTTAATCGACCAACGTCTTGATCGACAATTAACCATAAGTCGATTAATTGTTGACATCCAACAGGTGAGATGATGTGTGCTGTTAAATATTTGCCTGGAAGAATCCATGACTCATCGCTGTACCAGCGAGTGAGTCTGGTAACGCTTGATCCACAGAATGCGCTGCGGTTGCGCGTAGACAGACAGCTAAGTGAACCAATCAGAGATTGCGCCATCTTGATTCAAAACTGAGGCGGAACTTCCGCTGCCTAAGAGTGACTTTGCGGGCAAAGGCGGGGGCACTGACGTCACCATATTTGAACGAATCAGAATCGCGGAGTCCGTTTGTAACCGGAGGAGCGAGAGTGGATGGAGAGTGTCCAAATGGTATCGCGGTGTATAGGAAATACAGAGATATCATTTGGCTGGCCAGGTAAGTTAAATATGCCTCTCACCGTAAAATTACAGTTACAAGCAGTTTTTCAGTTAGTCACTCTCATCTTTTCGTTGAAAATCCAACACCTAAAGAAGACCACGGACGCTTGTATTGATCACAGGCTCCTGAGAATGTGTTGTTTAAATCTAGTTGTGTGTTGTGTTTTTTCTTTAGTTTTCAGATGATCTTAAAACCTCTGTATGTCCATTGTGTCACCATGGTAACTGCTACATAATCTCTAACTGTGAATTATCAATAGTTTGGCAAATCTTAGCATATGATTTGTATGAAAACACCTCTTTCATTAAAATAACCAGATTTACATGTTTTCATCCTTTTTAAATGCAAGTTAAGATGACATCTTAACTACTATCAAAACCCACAAAGCTCCTGCATTTTGTATTATTTTGATCCACAACAACCCTATTAAAATTTTAACAATCACCTTCATGACCCAGCAACCTTTATACCTGCCAATAAAATATAATGGGATAGTCCTTGGGCTAACCCTGTAAGTTTTTTGCACATACAATTTCAGTAAGTTTTTAGCTTTTGTGCACTATAGTAATGAAGCAGTGTTTCACTAATGGCCCCCTAATGTGATGCTGCTTTACTGTGAACTATTAACCCATATCCCATTTGTTAGCCCACCCACCAACACCTCCTGCAGTTATGTAAAAGGCCCAGCAGGGGTTAAAACATGAGCAGCACTGTTGGTGTGTTTTTCCATGGACAGATAAGGCTGCTCCGTGTGGTGCCTGGTCATCTGTGTAAATGTATGCAGCCAGTAGTTGGTCCAGCTCCACATGAATTAAAGAAAGGAAGATGTCATTGCAGACTAAAATAAAGGTTGTAAATGCTCAGAGTGGCAGGGGTGTTTACTTAATCCCAAACTGGCATTCTGACATTGAGACACAGAGCAAAGTGTGCACACCATCTGTTGTCTTGCGGATACATGTAAAGATATTAGTAAAATCAGGCTAAACTGGCTTAAATTATGTGATGTAAAGAAGCAAATTTTCTATCCATAATTCTTTGTTTATCTACATCTAGTCTTTGTTTAACGGTGCATTATGTAATTTTTTGGTTTGGGGGTCCGTCACCTGCTTGTTTCTATGGATATGTCATTGCTCCTTTGCCTGGAATGTTCCACAGTATGGGATTACACAGCTCTAATTTACACTGATTAAATTACAGGTGGTTTTATAGCTCAAAAATATCAACATAAAGATGGAAAGGATTAATACTATACTGCAAAACATTCCAGGTAAAGAAATAACATCTCTATAGAGAAGAAGAAGAAAAAATAAATAAAATCAGTCCTCCAGCAGTAAAGTTACACAATGCACCTTTGATTTTCATTTTTGTCTTTTTTGTGTTAGTCCTGATTTACAACTATTTTCACTAGGAAGGACCATAACCTCTGAATATAGTGTAAATATGACTCTGTTATGTATAAAAATGATGATTATAGGGATCTGGCTAAGAAAGCTATATAAACCTCTTCATAAATGGTTTAGTCGTATTTTAGGCAGAGTTTAGACATTTTAACTGCTGGTACATGGAAAGTGAAATATCAGTTTACTTGCTGTGCAGTACCCAATTTTACTGTCTTACAAAATATGAAAAACAGAACCAGTTTGTAGTGGTCCAAACGTATTCCTCACATTTTCCATTCAGAGCGTCCTAATTATTCACTGTCTCTATACACTAGAGTTATGCCATCACAATGATGGTAACAAAAATAACCACGCACCAACCTTAATACCTGATTTGTGGCTGATAAAAGCTCTTCCTAATTCAAAGCAAAGAGCTGTATTTTGCAATATATTTGTTCTTCATTACGTGTATCAAAAAGTTAAACTAAAACAACTGTACTTAGTTTTAGAAGCCACGGTTTTGCTACCTATAAGATAAGAAAAGGAATAAGACTAAAGAAAATATATCTCCTATAACAGTGTTTAGTGGAAGATGGTAGCATAGCCCGTCCAACAAGTTATGGAAGTTAATATCAGTCCAATGTCTCCAAATTGCAATGGGTGGTATAGACATACTTTACATGACCAGCCAGAACCACAAACGACAAAAAAAAGACAAGTGAATCTGCAGCTGAATCCCATCTCCCTGATTTCAGAGGGCGTGATTGACAGGCGGATTAACCAATGAGAGAGATGCGTGAAGAGTCCCTCAGTCGTCCAGGTAGAATCCATGATAAAAGAGGAAATTCAATTTGTCAACTGGACAAAGTTGCTAACGAAGCCTCTCGGATGAGTGGCGAAACGTTTTCGACCAAGCAAACTTTGTCCAGTTGACAAATTGAATTTCCTCTTTTATCAATGAGAGAGATGCATGTCAAAAACAAATATGGCGGTTTACATGTAAAGAAGGGACAAAAACAACAAAGGACTGAGAAACCATGCAGATTTTTGCAGAATCAATAATTGAAGCGCCAAACTATTTCTTATTTCAGATAAAAGAAGTTATATATTTTCAGTGTTGGGCAAGTTACTCAAAAACTGTAATGCACTACTTATTACTTGTTACTGTCATTTTAAAGTAATGCCTTACATTACAATATTACTCTAAATAAAAAGTAAGGCATTACACTACTTTTGCATTACTTTAGTTACTCTCGCCAAAATGACTGGAAATAAGGATTTGGCAATCTACAGTGCAAATCTCTCATGTGTCATGACTTTCACCTGCATCCAGGAGGTTTTGGGAGCTGCAGACTGAAAACCAACATGTTCAGTAATTGCTTCTTACCCGCTTACAATACCAAAAGATAAATCGTCCTTTCCCTTCTTGCCACACCTTACCATGCACTCCAGCACCTGTTCACTGCCATCCTCTTCAATTCTGTAGCAAATGGCATTTTCACATTTGGTATACACATCTGTGAATATAGCCCATATGTATAGTTATTAAGATAGTTCCAGCTTTATTGCCCTCTAGGAGCTAGCACTATCCGATTCTTCTGGTTCTGTCATCCTTTGTCAGTCGAGACGAAGTAAAAGGAAATGGAATGGTCTGCGCGGACTTTTATATCACTAGCTGATCTCGCGGAACTTTGTATGAAATGTAATGTTCTGTGCGGACTTATCAGATTCAGTAGCTGATCTCGCGGTGATCCGCGAACTTTGTATGAAGAAAACGCAAAACCCACAAAAACAAAGCAGGTTAAAAATGCATTGTAATGTGCGTTACTGGCATTGTAATGAGTAATATATTACAGATTTTCTTCTCTGTAATGCGTTACATTACTGCGTTACACCAAAAAGTAATGCATTACAGTAATTAATTACTTTTGTAACAAGTTACTATACGATACTGTATATTTTGTTCTGAATGTTAATTTTGGAGAGGAGTTGTCTTCTGCATTTGATAGACAAATTAGCGGTTGTGGTTGGATCATCTGTGGTAGGCGGGAGAAATTTCACTCCCTTTTGGATTTGAACAAAATCTAAATTGTAGAATCTACAATCATTGCAATACTCATCAACCAAGTCATCTAAGCACAAAGATTATCCATGAAGTTTTTAGGGTACATTCAACAAACCGTTTACCATGTACAAACCCGTTCCCAACCTTACACTTTGCAGATCAATAACCTCAGCCTTCTTTTAAAGGGCTCATATTGTGCTATTTGCTGATCTATAGATGGGTTTCCTGTGTACAAACATTCGGAGAAGCGCACACAGTTGGCGAGCAAGAGATGCTAAGTGTTTAACATTACAGGTCCTGTTGGAGCTCTGTACAATGTCTGATTAAAACCGGCTTTCTAGTTATTGCCTGGCTATTGTAGACTTAGCCAGCCGACTACTCTTGTCAGCAAGGGTGTACTCTTGCTGACACCCTTTAGAATAACATATGCCCATTTTAGATCTTAATTGTTTAATGTGCTCTCATAATAACATTATATTATGTAGCCAGTTTTCAACTAAAAGTCAGTTACGTCTCAGGTTGCACCAGCACCTTGTTTTACCGTCACTGTTGTTTATTCACCCGGAATGCTTTGTCATGTCTGAATGTTATGATGTCAAAATTATCCATTGATATCAAAGTTTAATAAACCTACATGAGTTTTTTGTCTTTTCATTTGCATCATGATACCAAAATGTTACCAGCACATATCCCTCCCCACCAGGGGGGAGCAGACATTAGACCATTGTTTTACACCTTTTAACCCTCCTGTCGTGTTCGGGTCAAATCTGACCGTTTTACAACTTATAATACTCATAAATATTATGTTTTTCATCTGATTACCTCAAGACCTTATGATATCCTCCACACTGTGTACTTGAACATATAAAAGTGATGATCACCTATTTCATTCAATTTTGAGTGTTTTAATCAACCTTGTTACACCTGTGGTGTTCCCGGTCAAAAGTGACCGCCATAGGAAATGAATGGGTATCCAGAGTAAATTCATTCAACATACAGAAAACATCCCCATACACACTGCCCCAACTCTCTCACTCTCTCTCTCACACACACACACACACACAGACACACACACACACACTCACACAAACACACACACACACACAAACACACACACACACACACACACAAACACACAAACACACACACAAACACACACACACACACAAACACACACACACACACACACACACACACAGGAGCAGCTATGCCTGGAATATGCAGGTGTACATGGGAAAACCCAGTACTGGAAGGGCCGAAAAAAAACAGGGCATGCGTGTTGTGCTGGACATGATAACCGGTCTCCAAGGGCATAATATCACATGTGACAACTTCTTCACATCACATGCTCTTGGTCAGGAGCTACTGAAAAGAAAGCTCACCATGGTAGGGACAGTGAGGAAGAACAAGCCCAAACTTCCCCCTGCGCTGGTATTGACCAGAGGAAGACAGGCACTCTCATCACAATTTGCATTCACTGACACTCACACTCTTGTGTCATACGTTCCCAAGAAGAACAGAAATGTCATCCTGATGAGCACAGTACACAAAGACGCCGCTGTCAGCACCACAGAGGACAGGAAGCCCCTGATGATCCAGGACTACAACAAGAACAAGGGAGGCGTTGACTGCCTTGATAAGGTAATGTAAAGTCTCATCATGCATTTTATTTTATTTTTATCTAGGTGAATCATAGCATTTTGTGTACAACAGATTGAATATTGTTCCTAATCTCTTATTATTTATTGTTCCTTTATTGCAGCTTACTGGTACATACACCTGTAAGCGGATGACGGCTCGTTGGCCTGTGGCACTATTCCACAACATCCTGGATGTGTCAGCTTTCAACACGTATGTGGTGTGGACAGCAATCAACCCAACCTGGAATCAGGGGAAAAGTTTCAAGAGGAGACTTTTCCTCGCAGAGCTGGGGAAAGCTTTGGTGACTCCTCTTATCAAAGATCAAAGTCTTATACAGCGACACGAGCACATTCCCCGCACACCAGCCTCCGCCAGTTTGGTTAGGAGCATGCAAACTCCAGCCTCAGCCGCTGCCCTGGCTGCTCTCTCCCAACAAGGACATGGGCAGAAAAGGAAGCGTTGTGGCCTCTGTGCCCCTAGAGACATCAAAACGAGCCTGACATGCTGCAAATGTCATGCTTATGTTTGCAAGGCCCACTCTGACATGTGTGTCACATGCCACTCATGTGCATGAATACACACACACACACACACACACACACACACACACACACACACACACACACACACACACACACACACCCTGTTGAGTTTGGTGTTCGGTTTTCCATTAATTTTTTTGTATTATATGTTCATTTTGTAGTTCATTTCAGTGCCCAATTGTATTTTAACTGATGTTATTTAATGTTTACTTCTATAAATTGTTGTTAGACACTACTTTGAAACATTGTTCTCAGCTAAAGAATGTTTAATAAAAAAAATTGTGGTGAAAAAAAAAAAATTGTGCTAATTTAAGAGCAGTTAAAACAGACCGGTCAATTTTGACCGGGAACACTAAAGTAGGGGGCTGGAGGCGAACACGACCGGAGGGTTAAAGACAGTTACTAACGCCTCCTCCGCCCAGCCTTTGATAAATCTGACCATAGCGTGATCTAGCTGTTGCCCGTGTACAAACAAAGGCTTAAACTGGAAAAACTGGTTCCCAGACAAATACACAAATGGAGCAGTATGTGTTACAGGACTGCTTTGAAACAACAGACTGGCAGATGTTTGCAGATGCAGCGGATGGGGACATTAATGCATACACAGACTCTGTCGTAGGCTACATAGGGAAGTGCATTGAGGACACGGTGCCCAAAATCTCCATCTGCACTTACCCTAATCAGAAACCCTGGCCTGGACTGGACCGGAGGTGCGTGCTAAACTGAAAGCTCGCACCACTGCATTTAACTCAGGAGACCCCGAAGCCTACAAAGAAGAAGAAGAAGAAGTGACTTTTATTGATCTCACACTGGAGAAATTCTTCTCTGCATTTTAACCCATCCTATATATATATATATATATACATATATTAGGAGTAGTGGGCAGCACACATTAGGGCGCCCGGGGACCATCTCCATGATCTTCTTGCTTCGGCTTGGTCAGGACCTAAGCTGGAGTACCTATGGAGCATGTTTTGGGTTGGTGGGGGAAACCGGAGTGCTCGGAGGAAACCCACCCAGACACGGGGAGAAACATGCAAACTCCACACAGAAAGGCTCGGGCGACCCGGGGATCGAACCCAGACCATGCATGCAAACTCCACACAGAACACACACAGAAAGGCCTGGGCGACCCGGGGATCGAACCCGGAACCTTCTTGCTGTGAAGCAAGAGTGCTAACCACTCAGCTACCGTGCCGCCAAAGCAGCCAAGTATGACCTCAGAAAGACCATTAGGACTTCCCAGAGGGACTACAGGGAGAGAGTGGAGTCTGCCCAGCAGAGCAGTGACCCGAGACGTGTGTGCACGGCCGGCGCCACGAGGGGGCGTTTGGTGGCGACGCCCCCTCACGTCATCAGTCCCGCCCCCTCAGATGTGAGAGTTGCGCTGTGTTGCGCATTGTCCAATTACACTGTGTTTGCGCTTGTGGTGGAGGGCTATGTGGCGTTAATGTACTGTCTCTTGGCGTTGCTCAGATCAGTTGTTGGCTTGGTTTTGTGGTGTGCAGGAGATCACTTGACCGAGGGTCTACGTTCAAATAATAATAAAAAAACTCTCATCACTTTTTACTCTTACTCAGTCAGTCTCTTACAAAGGTGTAGTCTAAATACACGAGCTCTCGAGGAGCGCGCCTGACCCATTACGCACGCGAGAAGTGGGGTGTGTGTGTGTGCGTGTGTGACGCGACGCGACCCCGCCCCCTGTAATAAACTCATCGCCCCCTTAATATTTTATGTCTGGCGCCGGGCCTGCGTGTGTGGCATGGGCTACGCTGCATCACTGACTACAAGGGGAGGAGCGGGCCAGTGGAATTGTCCAGCTCATCATTTCCGGACGAACTCAACTCCTTCTACGCCCGGTTTGATGCAGACAACACCACGCCTGTCACCAGACCCCATGTGGACAGTGAGGACGCTATACTCTGTATAGACACCGCTACAGTGAGACGGGCGTTCAAGAAAGTGAACCCCCACAAAGCACCAGGACCCGACGGCATCCCCGGACGGGTGCTGAGAGCTTGTGCTGACCAACTCGCCGGGATGTTCACTAACATCTTCAACCTGTCTCTGAGACAGTCTATCGTGCCCACCATCTTCAAGACCTCCACTGTAGTCCCCATCCCAAAGACCCCCACAGCATCCTGTCCTAATGACTATCGGCCCATAGCACTCACATCTGTCATCATGAAGTGCTTTGAACGAATCATTAAGAGACACATCTGTGACTCCCTCCCCGACACCCTGGACCCTCTGCAGTTTGCATATAGAGCAAAGACAACGCCATTGCTCTAGCAGTCCACACATATTATGTGAGAATGCTCTTCATTGACTACAGCTTGGCATTCACCTCCATAATCCCCTCCAAACTGGTCTCTAAGCTCACCGCCCTGGACCTGGAGACGTCCATCTGCTGCTGGATATGGGACTTCCTCACCAACAGGCCACAGGCGGTGAGGATCGGCAGCCACTGCTCCTCCACACTGGTCCTCTGCACTGGCGCACCCCAGGGCTGCTGTGTTCTCAGTCCTCTCCTGTACTCCCTGTTCACCTATGACTGTACCGCCAGGCACAGCTTCAACATCATCCTCAAGTTTGCCGACTACACCATCTTAGGCCTCGTCACTAACAATGACGAGAGCGCCTACAGAGACGAGGTCACTGACCAGCTGGTGTCAGGAAAATAACCTCTCTCTCTGAACGGCAGCAAAACTAAGGAAATGATCGTGGACTTCAGGAGACAGCGTGTATCAACAACGCTGAGGTGGAGCAGGTCAGCAGTTTTAAGTTCCTTGGAGTACACATCCCTGAGGATTTGTCTTGGACACTACATACAGACACTGTGGAAAGAAAGCCCGACAAAGACTCTACTTCCTGAGGAAGTTGAGGAAGTTTGGTATGAACACCAGCATCCTCACAAACTTCTACAGGTGCACCGTCGAGAGCCTGCTGACGGGCTGCATCACAGTGTGGTATGGGAACTGCACCGCTCAGAGCCGCAAAGCACTACAGAGGGTGGTGCGAGCGGCAGAGGACATTACTGGCAGCAGTCTCCCCTCCATCCAGGACATTTACCACAGCAGGGGTCTGCATAAGGCACGCAGCATCACTAAGGACCATACTCATCCGGCACAAGGACTCTTCTGTCTTCTACCCTCTGGTAGACGATACAGGAGCCTGCCAGCACGCACAAAAAGACTCAAAGACAGATATTACCCCCAAGCTGTCAGACTACTGAACTCTGGATAATACTCTAAATCAGAGGTCTTCAACGGGGGGGTCGCGACCCCTAGGTGGGTTGCGGAGGTACTGCAGGGGAGTCGCGAAATCTTTTGATTTCACTTTAAAATAATATAATTTTATATTTTAATATTTTTAAAAACAATATATTTTTTCATTTTTCCCCAATCAATTTCTCCCTTGTCCCTCCACCCTCTTTGATGTCTTAAAATGCACATTAATGCGTACATGGCGAATGGAGAATAAAGGCAAACGCATCATGCTATGCCGTATATATAGTAGGGGGTCCCTGGCCCAGTTCGCCATCTGTTTGGGGGTCCCTGGCCTGAAAAACGTTGAAGAGCCCTGGTCTAAATAATACTGAACTCTCAATAATACTGCACTAAACTACTTTTCATTATGCATAATATGTTTACTGCTGCTGCTCTATATGAATGTATCATGTTTGTCACTACCTCACTGTAAATGCTACTGTTACCTGTGCAATAACCTGTGCAATAACCTGTGCAATACTTATACTATACTATATTATGTGCAATCTGTGAAATACTCTACTTACACCTTATTTAATCCTACCTGTACCTTTGGATTTTATTATATTTTATTACATTTATTATATTGTTTATGGCAAAAGGAGAAATTAAATTTGTCAACTGGACAAAGTTTATTTGGTCGAATACGTTTCGCAGCTCATCCAAGCTGCTTCTTCAGTTCTGGCTAGAGTGCTGGTGGACACTGCTTATAACTAACTGCAGGGAGGAGCTAACTACAATGAAATTACTATGAAACTATCACACCTATTTGTTTTCAGTTTCTGTTAGATAAGCCTATTGAATAATATTGAAGTGCAGTGATGCTGTGGGTTCTTGTTGGCATAGCCATTCAGGGCCATAATGGTGTTTTCACACCTCTGGACCTGACCTGCTACCCTATTGTTTTCTTTGTTTTGATTTAGGTTTGAGGATAGAGTTATAGATGGGAGACAAATGATGTCTGAGACCTCCATTTCTGTTCAAGGAAGGATTCTCTTTCTTGACAAAAATAGCCTCTTTAACTCCCCTCTCAAACCAGTTCTTTTCTCTGGCCAAGATCTGAACCTCACTGTCCTCAAAGGAGTGGCCCGTGGCTTCTAGGTGGAGATGTACGGCAGATGACGGTCCACTCTGGCTCGCCCGTCGATGTTGGTACATCCTCTTGTGAAGTGGATGTTTGGTTTCTCCAGTGTAGCGCTCACTGCAGTCTTCACTACACTGAATGAAGTAGACCACATTGCTTTGTTTGTGGCTCGGTGTTTTGTCCTTTGGGCAAACTGGGATTTCATGTTGTCTAAAAATCCTCTGTAGTTTTTCAGAAACGCCGGCCACATAAGGAATGGTTAAACCCTTCCTCCTGGGTTCTGATTCTCACATTATATTGTTTACTTTTTCCCCTGCACTTTTTTGCAACACTTTTTTACCATGTACTATTATTGCATGCCATTAGTACTTCTTGACTATCTTAGCGAGTCAACGGTTCTTCTGATCCTAAGCATTTCATTGCATTGTTGACCTTGTGTTGATCCTGCATATGACAAATAAACAATCTTGCATCTTGAATCTTGAAAAGTTTCAACTGAATGAGCAATTGGAATATTTAACGCTTTATAGGATGCTAACATCAAAATTGCAATGTAGTAGTTTGTTTTTATTTAGCTTCTTTGTCATCTTATTAACATGATCATGAATTTAAGGTGAAGTAGCTAAAACATTTATGACAACTTAATTTACGACCTGTCATAAGTGGCTACTGTACTGCACTGTACTGTACTGTACTGTACTATACTGTATGTTCAATGACTGTACACAGTACAAGAGGCTAATTTGCTAGTTTAAAGGGACAGTGTGTAGGATTGGTGGCGCATTGGTGGATGGTGGGTATTGCAATTCCTGTCCTAGCTACGGCAGACCTCGAAGGTCACCCGGGCGCGCCGTAGCGCGGAGAGCTCGGCGTACCCCGAGGTGGGTTCCGGCAGCCACGCACGAACCGCGCGCACGTGTGAAGCGCACCCGGCGCTGTGCGCGGGTGGGGGGAATCGGGAACCGGACCGCGGAGGTCGGTCTGAACCCGGGGTGCGGGCCCGCGCTGCAACAAAGCCCCAGCCGCGGTAGGTACTATGTCCTTCTTCTTTTCCTCTTAGATGAAGGTGCTCCTGCGATGTATGTGCGGAGTAAGTGTGATCCGGCAACATGCTTGTCGTTGTTTATCCAAACGCGTACTATCTCGTTGTGTGAAAACCACAAGCCCGTTGACAACTACTGTATAAAGAAAAGGCGAAGGCGGAGCCCAAATGTCCTTCTGCGGCTCTCGTATTCAAAATGGCTGCCTCTATATGGGGAAGATCCCCCTTTTATGTGACTATATCTAAGTCCAACAGAATACTTTGATTTCATTATGGAAGTTAAAAGGCTTGGAAAACACTGTATTTTTGAATGGGTATCTTCAATTTCGGTAATTAACGGGTAAAAATCTTACACACTGTCCCTTTAAGATGGCTAACATCACAACAATGTATGAAAGTGGTGTGTGCGTGAGTATTGGAAGGTGGAATCTGGGCCGATGGCGCAGATTGGCAGCCTCGCTTCCGTCAGTCTGCCCCAGGGCAGCTGTGGCTACAGAAAGTAGCTTACCACCACCAAGTGTGGAGTGAATGAACAATGAACTGTAAAGTGCTTTGGGTGTCATGAAAGGTGCTATATAAATGCAATGAATTATTATTATTATTAACAAATTACACAGAAACGCTGAATAGTTCTGATCGTGCCGCTACGTAAGTAAGTTGGCCCTCAGCAATGGGCACCAGTTGTTGCTATTTTGGGCAAATGGTGACGTCCTCTCAGGATATTGAATATCTGCCAACCATCTCACTTCCATTTGTGCACTTAACAAAACAACAACGTCTCATTGTATGCATTGAGGAATGCTACTGTCTCTGTATCTGTCTGTGTATCTGTCTGTCTTTTGCTCCTCGGTTGCACAGCACCTTATCTTTGACGTCATCCAGAAATCCATCTATGTTATAATATGGTTTCCTCAGCACAAACATAGCTGGAGATGAGATTTGCTTCATTCACATGTGTTTAACTCACAAATGCTGCATATTTAGGCTGAGGTCTTCTCTCAAATTAAAAATACCTTGTTCCACCTTGTGAGTCATATGCCGTTTCCCAATTCAGCGACGGCACGCTTGTGAGTGTGCACTCGGTCTTTCGTCGAGACGGCGCACACTCTCTCTGTCCTTAGTGCACTACGTTTCTCACATGGCCGTCTGCGAAATGGAACAAGTCCCGCCTCAGCTCAATGAGCCGGGTGGTCTGCTCCTTGTTCCCTAAAGACAAAAATATTATACTATTGCGACTAGTAATACTTGGAATTGGGACATGGCCAATGTTCCCCCTCATTTTTAATGTGTCTGAGCAAACACACACTAACTCCACATCCGAAATGCCCCCCCCGCGGCTGAATAAAAAGCGGAGATCCACTAAAAGCTCTTTCATCCCTGGTTTACAGTGCGCTGCACAAGTTTTCTTGTGCGCTGAGAATGTGCGAACAGTGCGCAGCTTAGAGTAAACGCTGGACATGGCGATACTGTAGAATATCCAGCATTACAACAGCAAAGGAAATACAGAAGTGTAAGGGGAAAACCATGTGAACGGTAATACAGGTGCCGTGAACTATGCTGTTACGGCTACCGTCACACATGTTTAGCGTAGTTTATGAAGAGTTTCATGTAGCATAGTTGTAGGTGAGGTGAACCAGTACGTATATTTTATAGTGACGTCGCAACTCTCACTTGTGGATGTCGCTGGCGAGTCGGTCTTTGTAGTCATATATCCTCCCGCGCTGTGCATGCTGGGGCTTTTAAGTGTGCGAAGCGTGCATGTTTGCACGCTTGGTCCACGCCCCGATTTCCATGGAAACGACAGCGCCGTTCAGAGCTCATCTTAACGGTGCAGGGGGAAAAAAACGAATGGAACGGCGCTTGTCGCGCCGGATATGACGCACATCCCCTTCCAAGGACGCTCACAAGTGTGCCGTCGCTGAATTGGGAAACGGCCATATGGTAATACAGGAAGTGCTCCACTGTGTTTTTAAACTCCACACATCTTCACTAGAATCTTTTGTATAATTTCAGCCCTAGAATTGCCCATCTCTGGAAGTAAAGGTAAAAAGCAGCTGTGAACATGAAAACTACTGCTTCATGACATCACAAGGTGGAACAGAGCATTTTGAGCTTAATAATAATAAAGGATTACTCAAACATGTGTGAATGAAACAAAACACAACTCCAGGTATGTTTGTGATGAGGTAACAACATTCTAATATGGATTAAAGCTCAATTAATGCTTAAGATAGGTCCTTTAGAAACCTGATCGCCAGTCAGTGAAACCTCCCCTACACTGCTGTCCCCACATTGGTGAGTACAGGAAGAGGCTAATTAGAAATCATAATCACAGTAATGATTTTATGGAGCAATCCCACTCTCCCATAATCAGATATCACAGGTACAACTTGGTAGACAACTGCTGGTCTAAGCCTGCTCTCCAAATCAGTTCACGCAGTTCCTAAAAATATTAATAGGACTTTTTCATTTCCTCAAGAGCATTGAAGAACATTGCAGTTTTTTCCATTAAATCTTGGTTAATAACTGATTTATTTCATTGTGCAAAAACAACTTGATGATGCACAAACACATGTAAGCAGGAATGAAAGGAGGCCATTATAAGTCCATTTGTGTTTTGATGTGGGGGAAAAAGGTCTTGGTTGAAGTAAAATAGCACAAAGACAAGATGACAGAAAGAATATTAAAAAAAAAATAATTTCATCATCTTATTCTGGAAAATGTGTCTATGCTTTGAATACTCTTATCAGAAAAGGTTTTTTTGAGGTGTGCAGAATGAAGTGAGTTGAACAAATGGTTGCAAACACATGAGGTAGATTTATTTGACTTGACAACATACTGCAAAGCTCTAGAATTCTTTTGACTATTTCTTGTTAGTATGTATGGTTACCTATAAGGGACAAACTAACAGAAGCTATAGCACAAACTGACACCGACATTCTTAAAATCCTTAACCCAAATGTTTGTTTGTCACCTAAACCCATTTATAAATTTCTTTCTGAGTTAATTATCACATTATATAAAACTATATTGGAATTAATACATTGCTATAAATCATGAGCGGTGTCACTGAGTTTTTACTGAGTTTTTAATTATCATAATAACTGTAGCTTTGTCCAGGGCTTTGCCTCTGTCTGTGAGATCTGCAGTGGACACAGGAGGACTTTTGTAGCAGTACATTTTCCCATTTGGTTTGTTTCACCTTAAGCTACAAAACTGCAAAACAACTTGAAAAAATAATTCCCCTCAAGACACTCTAATGAAATTGAAAGGTCATCCACAAAACAAATACCACCTTTGTTTACTCAAATACATCAGTTATTCCTCAAGAACAAGCGTAACTGCTCTTTTTAACACAACATGTGATGCAGGATATCTGAGTTAAAACTACACCATATAACTTTCTAGAGATGGCATGTCACCTGCACAAATTTATGGAAATGGAAAATCAGAACCACACTTGAGAAGATTTTTCATGTAGACAGATGTTTATGTCATACTGTGGAATATTAAAGCCAAAGAAGTCTGTCCTCCAGGCAACGTAATTTGCTTCTAAGGAGCAATGGGAAGTTTCACTGTGTAATATCTGACTCTAGTCAAAGAAATATTAATGTTATCTCCACAGCAGTTATGGTGCAGACTATTTATACCAAAGTCTAGAGTCTAGAGTTATGACCAAAGAAAAAAGGTTTACATGTTTAAGTAGAGGTTAGATGAAAGTTTCACTTTAAAGATCCCATGACATGGTACTTCTTGATGCTTTTATATGGCTCCTTAATGGTTCCCTAATACTGTAAATGAATCCTTCTTCAAAATCAACACTCAGTGCATGAGAAACAGAGATAAGCTGAGAAAGAGTAATTTTTCTCATTCTGAACACTCCATAATGGGCGTTGTTGCTTGAATGCAAATGAGGAGAAAAGAGATGGCCAATAGTAGAGGGTGGGGGCGTGGCCAAACTATCCGCTCTCCGCTCTGAGCCCACAGCTGATCCATTTCCTTGTTTTTGCACGGGGGGAGAGATTTGAAGCGTTCCATTGAAAAATAAACACATTTCCACAGAAAATAAAATTAAACCACTGCTGTTCAAAGGTCCAGAGGCTCAGATAAAGGACTTCCGAGCTTAGAAACACTCGGACGTGCCTCCAGGCAAATAAAAAAGCGCATTTCGCATTGCCTAGCGCATTCGCAGTCCAAACTCTCTGGGCGTGATTTACAGAGACGCTGAGTACAGACAGACGGGGGTGGAACTGCATTTGCATTTCTTTATTCGATCTGACGTCAATAAGGTGCCTTGTTCAAAATCGCCCGTTTGAGCTCCGATTTTTTTGTAACGCAGAAAAGGATCGCAAATGCTCAGTTTAGACATTTCACAACTTTTAACCATGGGGGGGCTAAACAGGGTAGGGGAGCTCACATTAACGTTTAAAAACCTCAGAAAGTGAAAATTTCATGCCATGGGACCTTTAAAACAAACTCTGATGTGCTTCTCAGGGTATGGTTTGGGGTGGGAAACTGATGTAGAAAATAGAACGTGAAAATTCAGAAAAAAACAATGATGCCACAATTTTATACTTGAATGTGATTTGTCCAAAGGTGAACCAGTGAGTTCAAAGGTTTTGAAGAGGATACACCACCTGCATCTGCTTGTCTCTGTAGAGGCTCTATGAAAACAAGCAGATAGAGGTGCGACTTGTGGAGATGTGACCCTGCTCCCAATTGTTTTTAGACTGAACATTCCACAGAAATCATCTCCCTATGACAAGCAGGTGGCATACAATCTTTCAGAAAAGTCCCATAGGGCGTGTTTAAACCCCTGCATGTTTAAACTTCATTGTGTTGTGTGCATATTATGAGTCTGTCTGCCCCACTGTTTATCTTGAGCTGATGAGGAAGTGTCGCCTGCTAAAGAAAGCCTAAAATAAGAGATGTTTTTTTTGACGTTGTTTCTGCTTGGTCTTTGACTTCTGGTTCCTCTTTTGTGCCAAGACACACACTGTTTATTCGGCACCACCCAGAGGAAGAGAGGAAGAGAGAAAATTGAGGTTACGTAACCACCTCTATGAGGTCGGAGACTGCTGCTAAAGCTCGGCAAATGTCAGCCCCCCTCATGTGGTTGGTGAACATTGTACTGTAATTCCCAGGCATAAATAGTGATAACAAGGTCAAGACAAAATGAAAAAGTAAGATAGAATTTGATTGGTGTGACTTTATCAGCAACATAAACCAGCACAGGTTAAGGGCAGCAAAAAGTACTTTTAAATGAAATACTTTTAGAAGATACTCATGTGTAAGAGAAGTTGAAACGAGACAAACATAGCCACTGAAAAGCACTTTTTAAGTTGCATACACATTTGATTTATTTGGGGCACAATCAAAATGTAAATTAGAAATGGTAAAGATTAATTACACTAAAGTACATTCCATTGTGCTAAAAGAAAACCAGTATAACAAATTGCATATTTTACATTGTCTGAAAATGATGATGGCTCATATTACGCTATTTTCTGATCTGTTATAATGTTGTTTCCTCATCAAAAACATACCTGGAGTTGTGTTTTTTCATTCACACATGTTTAACACACAAATCCTGCATGTTTAGGTTGAGTTCTTCTCTTGAATCTCTTGAATAAAACACCTTGTGATGTCATGTGGTAATACAGGAAGTGTTCCAATGTGTTTTTAAAGGGATATGCCACCCCCAGGTCAAACTTGGGCATCTCCCCACAGTCCAGAGACTAAAATAAGTGGTGGAAAGCGTTTTCCTGGTCACCCAGCCATTGTCCAGGTCTGTCAGCACTGACCGCCGCGGTATCTGCAGCTACTCCGCGTTAGACTGGAGTCTAACGTCACCAGAGAAAGATTTCGGCCAAAAGGAATTAATTTGCTTTTCCCAATTACTTTCTGTGTAGTGCGCATTCATATCGAGTGCAAATAAATGTGCAAATCAACACGGAGAGCTTGCCTTGGTCATTTTGGGTGGGAACTATTTTTCAGTGTGGAAAAAGACAGACGAAGCACAGACCACGCTGACAGGGGAATCCCTGTTACGCACCAGGAAGGCAATTCCCCTGTTACGCAGCGTGGTGTTGATTTGCACATTTATTTGCACTCGATATGAATGCGCACTACACAGAAAGTAATTGGGAAAAGCATCGAGCAAATTAATTCCTTTTGGCTGAAATCTTTCTCTGGCGACGTTAGACTCCAGTCTAACGCGGAGTAGCTGCAGATATCGCGGCGGTCAGTGCTGACAGACCTGGACAATGGTTGGGTCACCAGAAAAACGCTTTCCACCACTTATTTTAGTCTCTGGACTGTGGGGAGATGCCCAAATTTGACCTGGGGGTGGCATATCGCTTTAAACTCCGTACACCTGCACTAGAATCATTTGGATAATTTTGAATACTATATAAGTCCTGGAGTTGCCCATCTCTACTGAACTAAAGGTAAAAGGTGCCACTAACATGAAAATTACCACTTCATAACATCACAAGGTGGAACAGAGCAATTTGGAGATGTAAACTTTATCAAACTAATAAAGGGTTGCTATTGGTTGCATGTGTGAATGCAACAAAACACAACTCCAGATTTGTTTCTAACAACTAACAACATCTAGTATGGCTTAAAGCTCACAAGAGTCAGTTTTGGATAACGTAGACTTACTGTATTGATCCATAAAGGAAATCATTTGGACACAGTAGCTCACACATCACAATAATAACAAATTGAAAAAAATATATAGGAAACAGCTTTCTCAGTACAAAATAATCTGGGGTCCATTCACATATTAACTGCATGTACTACTATTCCCGGCCCTGTTATAATCTATTATTTAAAATATGTAAACGTGCTCAACTCCACTATGCTGCTGTTACATGAAGACAGAAATTTTGATTCAAAGACAAATTTAGCTCAGAAGAAACTATTAACACTTCAGCTGATTTCTTAAAGGTCCCATGGCATGAAATTTTCACTTTCTGAGGTTTTTGAACGTTAATGTGAGCTCCCCTACCCTGTTTAGCCCCCCCCCATGGTTAAATGTTGCAAAATGTCTAAACTGAGCATTTGCGATCCTTTTCTGCACCTTATTGACGTCAGATCGAAAAAAGAAATGCAAATGCAGTTCCACCCCCGTCTGTCTGTACTCAGCGTCTCAATTTAGCGTTTTTCAATTTATTCTTCAAATCTCTCCCCCCGTGCAAAAACACGGAAATGGATCAGCTGAGAGCTCAGAGCGGAGAGCGGAGAGTTTGGCCACGCCCCCACCCTCTACTATAGGCCAGCTCTTTTCTCCTCATTTGCATTCAAGCAACAACGCCCATTATGGAATGTTCAGAGAGAGAAAAATTACTCTTTCTCATCTTATCTCTGTTTCTCATGCACTCACTCATGAGTGTTGATTTTGAAGAAGGATTCATTTACAGTATTAGGGAACCATTAAGGAGCCATATAAAAGCATCAAGAAGTACCATGTCATGGGATCTTTAAAATATAACAGACAACTTTTTGGACCAGTGTGTTATGGAGAAATGGACATCTTAAAAGTGTGCAGCCACCTTGTGTCCATGGAGATGTTAATGTTTTATCTGAAATATTCTGCACATTTTTGATCTATGTTAGAATGCCATTACCTCATCAAAAACATACCTGGAGTTGTGTTTTGTTTCAATCACACTTTAACTTTAAACTCTTCCACCTTGTGATGTCATGTGGTGCTTCACTGTGTTTTTAAATTCCATACACCTTTGCTAGAATCAATTGGATAATTTCAGCCCTTTCTAGAAGACTCTAGCACACTGTCTCACTCTTGATTTTCTTTTATTAATATAACGTTTTGGTCCCTCTGACCCTCCTCAGGCAACGTTTTAGCTAAGGGTTTCCTTCAACGCACCTCTCGCCCAGTCAGATGTACATAGTCGACCCAGAAATTATAATTTCAGCCCTGGAATTGCCTATCTCTACTGAACAAAAAGTAAAAGGTAGCTGTTAACTTGAAAACTACCGTTTCATGACATCACAAGGTGGAACAGAGCATATTGAGCTTTGGAGATGTGTGAATGAAACAAAACACAACTCCAGGTATGTTATATTATTCAAAGATTCAAAGCTTTTATTGTCATATGCACAGTAAAGAAACACGTTTCCCTGTACAGTGACATTCTTACTTTGCCGCCCACACTGGATGTCCAAGAGTATGCAAAAACATTTAAATAGATAAATAAGGACTTCCGGTTATGGCGCCCATGGGATAAGTCCTGTTTTACAACGCACCACAATTAGTGCTTTATTTGACAAAAAACTTCTTAGCTACAAAGTGCAACAAATCTATAAACCTGAACAGACAAGATGCCTCCAAAAGCAACAAAAATTGTACAGGGAGCCAATGAAAAGGCAAAACACCCTAACCTAAACCAAAACGGAATTCCCAAACAGTAAGGTGGACAAAATACTAGCTATTGTCACCAGCATAAAAGCTGACCTGGACAAAATCAATGAAGAGATAAAAGACTGTGTGAATCGGGTTAGACAGACGGAAACTTGCATGTCTAACGTGGAGGAGGAAGTGGAAACCCTGCATGCTAAAGCTAATGCTCTTGAGATGAAGCAGAAAGTGCTGGAGGAAAAAGTACTGGACCTGGAATTGAGGCTCGCGTTTTTGCCAGAGGGGTCCGAGGGACAAGACCCTTGCAAATTCCTGGAAAAGTGGCTGCCCGAAGTACTAGGCTAAGAAAACTATCCGACTCCCATGTTTATTGAGAGAGCACACTGGATTGGCCCGAGATGAGATCATAGCGATATGCCCCGAATTCTGATCATGAAGTTTCTCAATTACAGAGATAAGTTGGCTACAATTAAGGCAGCAAGAACCAAAAGGAGCATCCACTATGAGGAACAACAGGTGCGATTTTTCCCTGACCTTGCTGCAGAGGTGCATCAACAACGCAAGCAGTTTGATACTGTCCATGAAGAGCTGCGCAGACTGGGGCTGAGACATGGTTTGGTCTACCCGGCGAAACTACTGGTGACCCGGGATGGGAATGGTCACACGGTAATGGTCACATCTTTATGTAGCGCTTTTCCACCTTCAAGGCACCCCTTTACAACAAGGAACCACTATTAAAATAAATTACAAATCCTATTTTGAAACACATGGTACAGGTTTGGTACGATGTCAGAAGATATTTGAAAGAAACAAACACATTATCATAGTTAAGTCCAATATGTGGTAACCAATTATTCAATCCGGGTAGAGCACATGCAACCTTTAAAATATGGGCTGGAAAAAATTGGAGACCTCTGTTCACAACATAATCTAATCTAATGTCCTTTGGACAACGCAAAGAAAGGTTTGATCTAGACAAAAAACACCATTTTAAATGCTTACAAAGTTTTTTTGAGAAGGCACCAAATAAACATAGAAAATATCCCACTTACCCAGCTGGAAAAACTATTGTTAAAAATAAAATAAGAAAGGACATAATTTCAGAATTTTATAATTTATTGCAATCAAATTCTGCTGAAAATTTATAAAGAAAATTAATGTCCTGGAATGAGGATTTAAACATAAAAATTAATGAACAGGAATTGGAAGAAGTATGCAAAAAAACTCACAAAATGACTATCAATAGCCGTTTAAAGGTACAGTGTGTAGGATTCGTGGCGCATAGGTGGTTAGTAGCTATTCCACTTCCTCTTTTGGCTATGGCAGACCTCGAGGGTCACCCGGGTGCGACGTAGCGCCGACATCTCGCGTGCCCGCGCACGAACCGCGCGCCGCTGTATACATAAAACGCGGTCCCCCGTTCACTTTTTTTTTTCTTTTCGCATGAAAACACACAATCCCGATCATGATTCATGACAATCTACACATCAAATGAAACCTTACAGTCTCCTCTTTTTGACTATGCAATTCATTTCCCTGCAAAACAATCACTCCCCGAGCACATGGGGCTTTTATACAGAAAAGCACAAAACTTAGCTTACTTAGCTTACCTTTGAAGGCTCTGCACAGGTCAAACTCTGTATTTCATCATAAACTTGGTCTCAATCTGTCCATAAGGATCCAGCGAATAAAATCCAGTAAAACAATTTAGTCCAAAATACGTGTTATATCCATTACGATGTGTGATACAGCAGCATGCTTCTTTACACGAGGCTCCCCCCTTCCCCCTCCCCTTCCCCTTCTCTCCTTCGCTCCTCCGCTCCCACATGAGCAGCTGTTAGCAGGAGCCGAGGCGAAGGATGAGCCCAAATGTCCTTCTGCGGCTCTCATATTCAAAATGGCTGCCTCTATATGGGGAAGATCCCCCTTTTATGTGACTATATCTAAGTCCAAAAGAATACTTTGATTTCATGATGGAAGTGAAAAGGCTTGGAAAACAATGTATTTTTGAATGGGTATCTTCAATTTCAGTAATTAACAGGTAAAAATCTTACACACTGTCCCTTTAAGGATATTACACTTTAAATGGCTAATGCGAATATATATAGTACCTGTAAAATTAAATAAATACAATAAAAATATTACAGACATAAGTATAACGTGCGGAGCATTAATACACTGTATGTGGGAATGCACAATGCACAATGCACAAAAAAAAAAAAAAAAAGTCACGGAAGGAGGGTTTGGGGAAAGGAAGGAAGGAGGGAAAGGAACAAAAATGTATGCCCTGTCTAGGCTACCCCACTATGGTGGGACACAGCCTTTGTATATAGATAGATAGATAGATGTGGGAATGCAACCAAGTAAAATCATTTTGGGTAGAAATAAAAAAAATAATATAGAGAAAATAATTTCAAAAAAGATCATTCTGGAACCTTCATTATTTTTATTGTCTCTTTACCCAAAGAAACATATTCTTAGTAAAAATGATTGTACCTTTATTAATATCAGCGCCTTAATAGCTAAGAGATGCATCGCTCTCACCTGGAAAAGTGTTAACGGACCAAGTGCCTTCCAATGGTTAAAGCAAATGTTGTCTAGCCACTGGAGAGAATAACAAAAGAAAATATTTGGGGTCCATTTATAAAATTTGTAAAACATCAAAACATAGAAGATGGCCTTGTTGACTTGCAAATCCCCTGCAGAAAATGCCTGATGTGATGAGGACAGTTTTGTACATGGAGAGAGGCTGCTTTGTTTTCTGTTTTGTTTTTATTTGTGTTCTTATTTTTAGGTTTGATTTTGATTTGGGAGTGGATGTTTTTTTTTTGTTTTTTTTTCTTGCTTGAAATGGGAAAATAAAATACAATAAAATATATTTGGCAAAAAATAGATAAATAAGATAAAGAGAAGCATGTAAAATATAATCAAATAGAAACAATCTTTACAGAATATACACTATGTACATATTTACAGATAATATGCAGGATTAGTTTTATGTGCAGCTGTCAGTAGTAAAACGGTGTGCAAACACAGTTGATATAGTGCGCAAACAGGAAGTGAAAACATTGGAGCAGTTACATGTGCAGCTGTAATCTGACAGATTAATTTAACTGTTGGTCAATAATAGTGCACATTTTTGATGATGTAATGGCATTCTAGCATGTCTTAAAGCTCATTAATCCATTTTGTGTAATATAGGACCCTTAAACTTGGTATTTTTATTGGAGCAGGTTTTATCGCTCCAAGTTACAGTACAGTGATGCAACTTTAACTTGCCTTCTTTAAATCAATTTTTCCTTTCGCGTGATGTCTATTTTGTGTCTGTTTCACAACTGTAGTAAAAACAACAACTGCATATCAGAATACTATCAAAACATTAAACCATATCTTCATTTCTCAACCTGTATCAGCTGGAAATCATCGTGAACGTTATGTACAATTTTACTACTAGCTGTCCAAAAGCTGAGCTAAATGAGATCTAAGCTGATGCAGAGCACTTTTTAACTTTGCCTTCCACTCATTATTATTAGAAACAAAGTAAGACTTTTTCTCAACTAACTCCCAAAAAGTAATTTAAGTCATGTGAAAAGTCCTTATCTTTCCGTGTCATTGGCCTCTTTGGTTTTTTGAGTGTCTGAGAACTGCAGTTGAGTCAATCCAATCAAAGTGACTAGTGGACCTGAGCCTGCTGTACCGCTCCATGCTCCATTATCCTTCTTAATTCACTACATTTTGTCAATCGACCAAGACAATGTCTGCTCCCCTCCCTTTCACGGTCAAAGCCCAGATGGAGAAAAATGTCCACAATGCACTCTCTTGGCATTTACAAATATATTTTATGATTCAAGACATAACCAAGATGAATGGCCGATTTAATACTCATCTGTCTGTCTTATGGCAATTCATTTTAATTGAATCATGAGAAATATCTTGAATCAAAGTTAAATGACTATTTTTCAATAACTGTACACAGAACAAACTTCACATGAGAAACAAGATCATGGATTCTGGTAGTGATGAGGAATATAATATAATAAAATCAATATATATTGCAAAAATCCCACCCAATGAGGTAGGACTTTTAGGGTGCACTCAGACTAGGATTTTACAACCGCGTCTTGCTCAAGCACCATTGTATAGGGTTCTATGAACCGCACTCATACCCGCACACCCGAACCACAGCCCGAGGACGTTATCACACAGCATTGTTTGTTTACGTGGCGCAATAAGTCCAATGACCCATGAAATATCTATGAAATAGTGAGGCAGATGTGCATCTTCTTATGATACGTGCTCCTCTATCAGTTTATGGATTAAATGACAGGGTGGAGGAGTGAGGACAGTAGGAGGAAAGAGGCGGCACAGTCACAGTCCTTATTGAAGGTATGTGAGGATTTGCCGTGTGTTTTAGAGTAGAGAATTTTCACTTTTTTTCTTTTTTTCCTCCTTACATGAGCAACTGTGCCGTGCTTTGGCCCACCTCCTCCATCTGGGCCAAAGTCCCAACGTGCTGTGCCTGGACATGATTGCCCTCACACTGGCCAAACGTACCGCGCTTTAGGCGCTGTCCATGCGTCATCAACATTTCCTGGAGGTGTGTTGCTAACTGAAGGCTCTACTCTGTCTGAAGCTCTGAAGCTGTTACTGTTTATTTATATACAATTTGACCAGAAAGAGCTGACTTAGATAGAACTTTTTTTTTAAGCGCTCATGCCGCCTCCCATGAAATGCCCTGTCAGCCCGTGCCTAGGTCCGCCAGTGACTACACCAGATGAGCTGTTTTGTGCACTTAAAAAAGTCTCTCTCACATAAAACACAGTCACAAGCTAGCTAGCATTAGCCAGCCGTTTTTCATTCACTCCCTTTTTTGTTGAAAATCAAAAAGCTCCTGAAAATGTGTTTGTAAACCCCCTTTGTATTTTTTGAGTTTTCAGACAATCTAAAAACTTTTAATTATTACTAACGTGTGCATTCTGTCACCATGATAACTGATACATATTCCACTGTAAGCAGGGCTCTCAAGTCTCACGCATTGAGAGTGTGACACACGCAATTCGACGTGTTCACACGCTCACACGCCACACATGGCATTTCTCACGCTGAAAACGCTCAAAACTTGAGAGCCCTGACTGTAGAAATACACCCCCAGCATGTCACTGCAAAGTATCAATAACTATCTGAAAGATAGGTTGCCATCAGATTGTTTGTTGCCTCCTCCAAAATGGCAGTTATATTTTGTCATATGGTCAAATGAGCTGACAATGTGATGTCTATAAAACAAAGCTAACAGTAAAAATCTTACACCTCTTATGTCCAACCTTCTCTCCTTTCATTTGGCTCTCAGATAAAAACACATAGCACTATTTCACAATCTTATTGCTTCAGTCTGACCAGATGAAGTCTTGGGTTTGTGCATTGGCATTGGTTATGCTCCTTGTTTGGAGTGAGTTAGTGCAGCACATGTCTCAGTTAAGCTTTATGTTGCCAGCAGCAGAGGCCTGGGTAACTGTAGCTCCTATTTAAACTCAACTCACACGGACACACATATGCAATATCCAGCAGTTGTAAATCCCCACCCTGGGGGTCTGCGTCATGGTGGTCACAAGAAAAACTGGAGCCCCATAGAAGAGTCTGGGAGTAGTATGCTAGCAGTGCAAGTGTGTTATATATAATTACAGTATGATGACCAAAAAAACAAACAAAAAACAAAGATAATCCATCAGCTACCTCGTTATCTATTGGCTGTTAGGTTGTCAATCAAACTCCCTACTCAACTGCCTTGCTGTGTGCTTAGATTACGTGGTTTACGTACGCCTCTCACGCATTCCACAGACGACGCTGTTTACTCAACCAACGCAGCAGTTCTTAGTGTTTTTTTTTCAACTGTAGCTTCCTCACAGTTTGCACAAACTTTGTTGTGATGACAAACAAGAATCCACTACCAGTTAGCCGCAAAAGAAAGCCCGTTTTGGAGGTCGCTGAAAGAAGAAGAGAAGGGGTAAAGGAGCGAAGCTAAACTAAGGTGATTCTCTGAGATTCCTTCCAGAAAATCCTCTATACAACCTTTAAATAATGAAACATACAAAAAGCATAAACTTAAAGGAGAATTAACGTTTTTTACAATCTGAGCCTTATTTCGGTAATAAAACAAGTTGTTTTACTCACCCATAGCACTTTGGTGTCATTTGGAGCAGTTTCGTAGATGTTTTGTTGTAGCCGTATCCGTGAATGTGAGTGCTCGGGGCAAATGTTTGCGGTCTCCAAATAACACAAACTTTAGCACTTTTCAAATCACAGAAGATCGCTGTGTCAGTGTAGACTTTAAGTGGAGTCCAAAGCGGCCTGAAACCCGATATCCAGCTATAGTTTCATTGGATGACATCATCACAGAGGACAGTGCGCATGTGTGAATTCCCAGCTGTCAGATCCCGGGTACAGTCCGAAAGAAGCTAAGAAGATGAAAACATCTCCGCTTGAGAAAATGGTGCGAACATGCATTTATCCCGGTTGCGAAAACAAAATGACATCTTGGACGAAGTTGAGCTTTCACAGGCTTCCGCAATCCTGATTTATTGAAACTGTGGCTACTTGCTTTGAGAATGGACCCAAACATGACAGGGAAAGCTGTAAGATGTCTGGACCATCGTGTTTGCAGTACTCACTTCAGTCCGGCAAAGGAAAAGAAAGAAGGCCAGCGGATTCAGCGCACGGCTCTGAGAAGTAATGCAAAACTGATGGCTGTTCTCTGCGCTGCTCCTAAAACTCTCTGCGCTTAATTCTTTCCATATCCATTCTGTCTCCTCATCCGTATACTCAGGCACAAAACGATAGGGACGGCCATCATACTCAAATAAGTCCTCTTTAGTCTCAAAGTCCGAATCTTCAGCCATGTCTCGCAACAGAAAAGTAAAGTTCAGAGTTAGCTAAAATTATCTTCTTTCGGACTAGCAGTGTTTACCTGCTAAACAGCTGAGTTCACGCATGCGCACTGTCCTCTATGATGACGTCATCAAATGAAACTATAGCTGGATATCGGGTTTCAGGCCGCTTTGGACTCCACTTAAAGTCTACGCTGACACAGCGAGCTTCTGTGATTTGAAAAATGCTAAAGTTTGTGTTATTTGGAGACCGCAAACATTTGCCCCGAGCACTCACATTCACGGATACCGCTACAACATAACATCTACGAAACTGCTCCATATGACACCAAAGTGCTATGGGTGAGTAAAACAACTTGTTTTATTACCGAAATAAGGCTCAGATTGTAAAAAAAAATGTTAATTATCCTTTAAAGGTGAGTAAAATTGTATCAGTGTAAGTACATTTGGTTTTCTTCCATATACAGTGGTACCTCACCTTACGAATGACCCAACCAATGAAAATTTCAAGTTACGAAACGCCTTCACGGTAAATTTTGGTCTCTAGATACGAAAGAAAATTCAAGTTACGAAACGTGAAATCTCAAAAATTCAATTAATGCGCACTCAGATGCACGCCCCGAAACGTAAATACACTTTATCAACACACACGGGGTTAGGTTCCAGAGGTGGCCCGCGGTGGGAGAGGTCCGTGAGGTAGGTTTGTATTTTGCAATTGTTCTTTTCTCGCATTTCTCTCTCGTTTGAACACTCGAACTTTCATAGATTTTCAATGGAATGTGTTGATAGTGAAGCGTGGGGGGGACACGGCTCAATATAACGCCGAATGCGCGAGGGGAGCAGAGACACAACAACACATCATCAGTCGGGTAAAACTAACCTGTCTCACGACGGTCTAAACCCAGCTCACGTTCCCTATTAGTGAGTGAACAATCCAACGCTTGGTGAATTCTGCTTCACAATTATAGGAAGAGCCGACATCGAAGGATCAAAAAGCGACGTCGACACGGCGGGCCCGCGCGACTCGGTCCGCCCACTCACAGCTCACAGTGTCAGCCCCGTGGCTCTGGAGGTCAGATAGAACCAGACCCCGCCCCGCTCTTATTCCTGCTGAAAGAGCGTCTTTCTCGGCCTCTTAGCTCTAGCGCGGAACGCGCAAGGAGCGCGGAGACACGAGCAACGAGCAACGCGCTCCTCCAACGGCACTGCCATGTCCCGGGATAATCCTGGTTTAGTCCAGGTCCAGTCCAGGTTTAGACCTGGTTTAGTTCTGGTCTAGACCTGGTTTATTCCAATCAGGACGCAGAACACAAATGTTACACTATAAAAAAAAGTTACACTATAAAAAAACAACAACCTTGGAACGGATCAGGCCTTTTCCATTGAAATAGCTACTCAACTTACAAAAAATTACATTACGAAACCACTTCTGGAACGAATTAATTTCGTAAGGTGAGGTACCACTGTATTATATTGTAAAAGCAGCACTTTGTGATAAATCAGACCAATGTATGCTTTTTGCATCAAAGGCTGAGAGGACATTGACTGTGACATTGACTGTGATGGCAGTTTACCCTTGATTCACTTTGTGAATATTAACAAACAAGGGTTTGTGAGAAACTGTTGGTAGATTTAAAGTCCTATGTCCTCCATTTAAGGTTTGAAAATTAAGTAATGCAGCTGTACCAGCGTATCACCGTATGTTTACCTCTCCAATTGGTTTTTCTGTCATTACATGTTGTAAAATTGTCTGCATCTTTTTTTTTTTTCTTCTACTCTGTTGCAACCAAGTTGGCGCCGCGAATGGCAGCCCTGGTGCTCGGAGTGTCTGTCCGCTCCAGGTATCGAAGCAAGTTCCTAATGTTGTGAACCTGTTCACTCATATGGCAATAAAAACCTTCCTGATTCCTGATTTAATATTCAGAATTCTCTGGAGGGGTTCCTCAAACCTCTGAATTTGTGTTCAACCTTTAGTTGACAGTTGACAGTTTAGACAGCACATAAAGCATTTTGACTCGAAGAGCTACTTTTACAATATCTCTGTATTGGGCAAAACATATTACAAAAAAGAAAGATTGTAGTAATAGCTATAGTGATACGTACCTCTCTGAATGACAATCCAATGAGGTAATGTTTTGGATTAGCTTGACTGTCTTTCAGGAAACTGCCTTAACCATGACCCATCCTATAAGTGACGGGATCTCCAGGAATGACATAGGACCTGCCTGTGGCTGGTTTGAGAGCACTATGGATTGACCTCAACAAGCTGGAACCAACACCCAGCAAAAAGAGGTAATATAAAGTAAAAGAAATTATAGTGGACCTGGGTTATATGGACCTTTATACAAAACCACACAACCATTATAACTTATTATACATTGTTAAATCAGAACCAGAAGTCTCTTCTACCAGATTTGCATACTGTCGTTGAACCCTTGGACATGACACACCCACCTTACCTTCATATGAGTGAGAATTTGTGTAGATAGATTGGTGGTGGTGGCTGTAGACAGGCAATGAATGAATTTTGACCCTAATTCTTTTCTCTGCCCCTTAAACTCTTGTTGCATGTATTGATTTAGGCATTAAATTGATATAGCCAATCTTCAAGTCTTCATATTTATCATAATATTTACTTTACTAGACTATAAATTTGCATCTCTCATTTAGCTAAAGGCCATTTCCTGTTCTCCTCTTACTGACAAGGCCAAACAAAACTACACCTAATTACCACCAACCTTGTGTTAACCTCCCAAGTGCTTTGTTATCATCCTTCAACCTTGGATCGCACAGAAGAATGAAGGAATGTATGCAGTCCTGGTCTTTAAAAATTAACAAACCATTTTAACAGTGATGTGAGAGTAGCCTTATGGTTGATTACTCTAATTTGACCTCATTATAAAGGTGATCTAATTAAACAAATCAAGTGACAATTTTGGATTTTGGCTTCTGAGCGTATTAAATGGCCCACATTACACTATTTTCCGATCTATGTTATGCATATTTAGGCTGAGGCTGTTTTTTCACTCAAACTGAAAACACTAAATTCCATCTTGTAATGTCATGTGATAATACATGAAGTGCCCCACTGTGTTTTTAAACTCCATACACCTTCGCTAGAATCATTTGGATGATTTCAGCACTGGACTATCTTAGTGAGTCAACGGTTCTTCTGATCCTAAGCATTTCATTGCATTGTTGACCTTGTGTTGATTCTGCATATGACAAATAAACAATCTTGAATCTTGAATCTTGAAATGCCAATCTCTGCGGATCAATAGGTGAGAGGTAACTGTTGACTACATGACATCACAGGGTTGAACAGAGCATTCATATTTGTACGGGGCAAGACAAATAACATAAAAGAAAAAACAAGAACAGCCTCTTTAAATCTGTCCCAACATAGTAGCTCTACACCTCTCTGGCCGCCTTCAACTCAGGAGACCCCGAAGCCTACAAAGCAGCCAAGTACGACCTCAGAAAGACCATCAGGACTTCCCAGAGGGACTACAGGGAGAGAGTGGAGTCTGCCCAGCAGAGCAATGACCCGAGACGGGTGTGGCATGGGCTACGCTGCATCACTGACTACAAGGGGAGGAGCGGGCCCGTGGAACTGTCCAGCGCATCATTTCCGGACGAACTCAACACCTTCTACGCCCGGTTTGATGCAGTTAACACCACGCCTGTCACCAGACCCCATGTGGACAGTGAAGACGCTGTACTTTGTATAGACACTGCTACAATGAGACGGGCGTTCAAGAGAGTGAATCCCCGCAAAGCACCAGGACCCGACGGCATCCCCGGACGGGTGCTGAGGGCTTGTGCTGACCAACTCGCCGGGGTGTTCACCAACATCTTCAACCTGTCTCTGAGCCAGTCTATCGTGCCCACCATCTTCAAGACCTCCACTGTAGTCCCCCATCCCAAAGACCCCCACAGCATCCTGTCCTAATGACTATCGGCCCATAGCACTCACATCTGTCATCATGAAGTGCTTTGAACGAATCATTAAGAGACACATCTGTGACTCCCTCCCCGACACCCTGGACCCCCTGCAGTTTGCATGTAGAGCAAAGCGGTCTACAGACGACGCTATTGCTCTAGCAGTCCACACCTCTCTCAGTCACCTGGAGAGAGGAAACACATATGTGAGAATGCTCTTCATCGACTACAGCTCGGCATTCAACACCATAATCCCCTCCAAACTGGTCTCTAAGCTCACCGCCCTGGGCCTGGGGACGTCCATCTGCTGCTGGATATGGGACTTCCTCACCAACAGGCCACAGGCGGTGAGGATCGGCAGCCACGTCTCCTCCACATGTGTCCTCAGCACTGGGGCACCCCAGGGCTGTGTTCTCAGCCCTCTCCTGTACTCCCTGTTCACCTATGACTGTACCGCCAGGCACAGGTCCAACACCATCCTCAAGTTTGCTGACGACACCACCATCCTAGGCCTCATCACCAACAACGATGAGAGTGCCTACAGAGACGAGGTGAAATCATTGACCAGCTGGTGTCAGGAAAATAACCTCTCTCTGAATGTCAGCAAAACTAAGGAAATGATCGTGGACTTCAGGAGACAGCGTGTAGACCAGCATCCCCCCATCTCCATCAACAACGCTGAGGTGGAGCAGGTCAGCAGTTTTAAGTTCCTTGGGGTACACATCACTGAGGATCTGTCCTGGACACTACATACAGACACTGTGGTTAAGAAAGCCCGACAAAGACTCTACATCCTGAGGAAGTTGAGGAAGTTTGGTATGAACACCAGCATCCTCACAAACTTCTACAGGTGCACCATCGAGAGCCTGCTGACGGGCTGCATCACAGTGTGGTATGGGAACTGCACCGCTCAGAGCCGCAAAGCACTACAGAGGGTGGTGCGAGCGGCAGAGGACATCACTGGCAGCAGCCTCCCCTCCATCCAGGACATTTACCACAGCAGGGGTCTGCGTAAGGCACGCAGCATCACTAAGGACCATACTCATCCGGCACAAGGACTCTTCCGTCTGCTACCCTCTGGTAGACGATACAGGAGCCTGCAGCACGCACAAAAACACTCAAAGACAGATATTACCCCCAAGCTGTCAGACTACTGAACTCTGGGTAATACTCTAAATAATACTGAACTCTCAATAATACTGCACTAAACTACCTTTCATTATGCATAATTATGTTTACTGCTGCTGCTCTATATGAATATATCATGTTTGTCACTACCTCACTGTAAATTACTGTTACATGTGCAATAATCAGTGCAATAACCTATGTGCAATATTTATACCACACTATGTGCAATACGAAATCCACATGCAACACCTACACCACACCATATTATGTGCAATCTGTGAAATACTTACACCTTATTTGATCTTGATCCTACCTGCACCTTGTACCTTGTTTTTTATTACATATTTTATTATATTGTTTATTATATTGTTTATTATATTGTTTACCTCTTCCCCTGCACTTTACAACACCTTTTTACCATGTACTATTATTGCATGTTATTAGTACTTCTTGACTATCTTAGCGAGTCAACGGTTCTTCTGATCCTAAGCATTTCATTGCATTGTTGACCTTGTGTTGATTCTGCATATGACAAATAAACAATCTTGAATCTTGAATCTTGAATCTTGAATGACACCTATGTGGTAATATTTTGGGTTAGCTGACTGTCTTTCAGGAAACTGCCATGACCGTGACCAGGGAAACAGCCGAGGTAAGAGGCCAATGCTCCTGCGACATGCTCCAAAACACAAAAACGTCAACACAACTATGGTCACCACGGTTACACTGGAGCTGTTTAAAGACTGCAGCACTGAGGTTCACCCTGTTTTGACTCAATCACTTTCCATAATTTAATTTCCTTCTTGCTTTTATCCTGCCTCTTTCAAGCCACTCAACCAACCAACATTTAGAGCTAGGCAGGTCAAGTTGTTTGCTGATCACAATTTGTATTTTCATTTTTAGTACTGGTTAATATAAAAGATGAATCCTTTGCCAGGCATACAGAAGGGATCCTAGTAAGAGGGATCACATAAGGTAAATCAATAAAGCATTTCATAGATTAAAAAGCAGCAGCAACAGGCAGTCCAGACGAAGACACAAATGTTAAAAGTACAGAAAAGTTTAAGAGGCAGTGTTAATATAAGTAACAGTAAAACATGCAGGTAATAAACATTAGTAATAACACAGGACAAAACATTATTTCCAGAAATTTAAAGATCCTATGTTGCACAAAATTGACTATTGTGAGTTTTAAAGGGACAGTGTGTAAGATTTTTACCCGTTAATTACCGAAATTGAAGATACCCATTCAAAAATACAGTGTTTTCCAAGCCTTTTCACTTCCATCATGAAATCAAAGTATTCTGTTGGACTTAGATATAGTCACATAAAAGGGGGATCTTCCCCATGTGGAGGCAGCCATTTTGATTACGAGAGCCGCAGAAGGACATTTGGGCTCCGCCTTCGCCTTTTCTTTTTACAGTAGTTGTCAACGGGCTCGTGGTTTTCACACAGCGAGATAGTACGCGTTTGGATAAACAACGACAAGCATGTTGCCGGATCACACTTACTCCGCACATACATCGCAGGAGCAAGCACCTTCATCAAAGAGGAAAAGAAGAAGGACATAGTACCTACCGCGGCTGGGACTTTGTTGCAGCGCGGGCCCGCACCCCGGGTTCAGACCGTCCTCCGCCCTCCGCGGACCGCTTCCCAATTCCCCTCACCCGCGCACAGCACCGGGTACGCTTCACACATGCTGCCGGAACCCACCTCCGGGTACGCCGAGCTCTCCGCGTTACGGCGCGCCCGGGTGACCCTCGAGGTCTGCCGTAGCTAGAACTGGAATTGCAATACCCACCATCCACCAATGTGCCACCAATCCTACACACTGTCCGTTTAAGCCATGTTAGAATGTTGTTACCTCATCAAAACTTACCCAGAGTTGTGTTTTGTTTCATTCACACATCTTTGACTAATCCTCCATTATTAGGTTGTCTATACAGTATCTCCAAGCTCAAAATGCTCCATTCCACCTTGTGATGTCCTGAAGTGGTAGATTTCAAGTTAACGGGCCACCTTTTACTCTTTGTTGAGTAGAGATGGGTAATGACATGATCCAAGTGATTCTAGTGAACGTTACGGAGTTTAAAAACACAGAGAAGCACTTCCTGTATTACCACATGACATCACAAGGGCAACTCGGGGAACAAAATACAACTCCGGGTATGTTTTTGATGAGGAAACAACGTAGAGCAGAGTAACATAGATCAGAACATACGTAATATGGATCCTTTAATTATAACAGTTTGAAAGCATTTAAGGAGAGAAGAACAAAGAAGCAAATATCACAGGAGAAATATCACATTCATTTGTATTTCATTATAAACCATAGACTTAAATCAAAAATTGAGATTAATCAAGAGGGGAAAACAACTAGTCATTGTTGTGAATCCCTGCATGGCAACAGCTGTAGGCTATAAAACCCTAAATTAACATAAGTATGAACAATGAACACACCCGGGGCACCTTCCAGCCAAAACAAAAACATCTTAATGGAGACAATGTGTGCACCTTGATGAAAAACTCTGAACGGCCATCTGGTTTAACAGATTAGGAGACAGATCATTTACAGTGATAAGCCAAATAAATAAGGCAAAGCAACAAATTATGGAGACAATTTGGAATTTGTGGGATTGACTGTTGTGTAAAACATTCCACTTTGAAGTCTTTTTTTTTCCTCCAGGTTCCCTTAAAGGAAAATTAACGTTTTTTTTTTTACAATCTGAGCCTTCTTTCAGCAATAAAACAAGTAGTTTTACTCACCCATAGCAGTTTGGTGTCAATTGGAGCAGTATCGCAGAACTTATGTTGAGCCGTTCTGTTCTACTAATGATCCCGTATCCGTTAGCGTGAGTGCTCGGGGCATTACTTTGCGGTGTCCAAATAACACAAACTTTAGCACTTTTCAAATCACAGAAGATTGCTGTGTCAGGGTAGACTTTTAGTGGATTCCAAAACGGCCTGAAACCCGATATGCAGCTATAGTTTCATTTGATGACGTCATCAGAGAGGACAGTGCGCATGCGTGAACACCGCTAGTCTGAAAGAAGCTAACACCGCTCTGAACTTTACTTTTCTGTTGCGATATGGGGTTTCAGGCCATTTTGGAATCTACTAAAAGTCTACCCTGACACAGCGATCTTCTGTGATTTGAAAAGTGCTAAAGTTTGTGTTATTTGGACACCGCAAATCAGTGCCCCGAGCACTCACGCTAACGGATACGGGATCATTAGTAGAACAGAACGGCTCAACATAAGTTCTGTGATACTGCTCCAATTGACACCAAACTGCTATGGGTGAGTAAAACTACTTGTTTTATTGCCGAAAGAAGGCTCAGATTGTAAAAAAAAATGTTACTTTTCCTTTAAATCCCTGCATATCCCTTTGAATTTCCTTCGGGACCAATAAAGTATTCATTCATCCATCCATCCATCCATCTATCCATCTGTCTATAGAGCCAATGTCCAGGCCAAAAGGACGGGTTACATGTGAGAGGTGGGTTGTAAGCTGCTTCAGGGAAATTGTGTTCTGGAGAATTAAGCATTGGCAGCTGACTGTGTCACAAACTGTTCTGTCCTCTGGTCTGATCACATCATGAGGAAATATGTACAAGTGTCACGCTGCAGCTCCCCATTGAGGACTTCAGTCATGATTACAGAAATTAGTTTATGTAAATTCATTATAAGTGCTTTAAGTAAGAGCTTTTGGCTGTAATATTATAACAAGGTCCTATATTATGCAAAATTTACTCTTGTGAGGTTTAAGCCATCTTAGGATGTTGTCACCTCATTAAAACGTTTCATTCACACATGTTCGAGTAATCCTTTGTTATTTTTGTCTGTCTACAACTCTAAAGCTCAGAATGCTCTGTTCCACCTTGTGATGTCATGAAGTGGTACTTTTCAAGTTAACTCAGCACAGATTGGTAATTCCAGGGCTGAAAATTATTCAAATCGATTCTAGTGAAAGTGTGTGGAGTTTAAAAACACAGTGGAGCACTTCATGTATTACCACATGACATTACAAGGTGGAAAAGACTAAGAGTTTTCTGAAGAAGTGTGTTAAACATGTGAATGAAACAAATGAGGCAGACTGATTTATACATTTCTCCATCATGCTTTTAAATAATTGCATGTGTTTTATTGCTCAGAATGACTTGGAAAAACCTGCATTCTCACAGTGAGTGGGCTTGCCTTTCCACAAATCTTACCTCTAGCTTGGTGTTGCAGCCTCACCGGCTTTTCTCCATGGAGAAAGATAAGTTCGATACCAAGCTGTGGAATATTCAGCAAAAGATTTTCATGGAGACAGGCTGATAGGATGCCCTCCAATACAAAAGTTATATAATGCACTTTTAAGAATTAATTTGTCTGCAGTGATGTGTAGACAACTGTATGGTACTTTTGTGGCAGTTTTTGAAACATTTTGTTTGTTTGAGCTGTTTTAAACAGGGGGTCCAGAATGCAGCTGCTCGACTTTTAACTGGAAAAAAGCTGAGAGACCATATCACTCCCATTCTCAAATCCCTGCACTGGCTTCCTGTTCATTTTAGAATCCATTTTAAAATTTTAATGATTGTTTTTAAGAGTCTTAATGGCATAGCACCAGTGTATTTATTTGAACTCCTTCAGCCCCAGATCCCATCCAGAGGTCTGCGTTCTGCTGACCAGCACCTCCTGGTTGTCCCTAGGACCAGACTGAAGACCAGAGGGGATAGGGCCTTCTCTGTGGTCGGTCCACGACTGTGGAACACTTTACCTTTGCACATTAGAACTGCACAATCACTGGAGCACTTTAAATCCCTGCTAAAAACGCACCTTTTCTCATTGGCCTTTACTCCGAGTTAGGAAGAGACACCTTGGCACCTTCTTGCTGTTGATGTTGTTGTTGTTTTATTATTATTATTATTATTATTTTATTATTGTCACCATTGTTATTATTGTTGTTATTTTAACTCTACCTGATTTTTATGTCACCTTTAATGTTGTTCAGCACTTTGGTAAGCTTTGGCTGTTTTAAATGTGCTATATAAATAAAATTGATTGATTGATTGATTGATAAACATATCATGGGATTTTAACCAACTAAGAAGTGCAATTCAAAGGACACAAGGACTGTTGGATCGTGTGAAGTGAGCCGTTTGTTGTTCCCGTATCCATGGAGACTGTGCAAGCTAGCTAAAGAGTGGCAGAAGACCTTCCAGAGAAAATACTTAAAGGGAATGAACCATTTCATAACCGTCAGAAACAACAAGGCCTTTCCCGTTGATGCTGCAGGACATAGAGGAGGGACACTTTTGCTCTTCCTCTCCTCAAACTGCCCTGACACTGATCTGCTGACCCTACATGACCAGTCCTCCTCTTAAACTGCACTGAGATCTTTGATTGAGAAGCGCAGTGTAAATTTTCCTGCAGCAAAACTTGAATTTCCTTTCTCTCTCTCTCTCTCTCTCTCATGCTTAGGCTACACCAAAGCCATGAATCAGATGAAGTATTGAACAATCACTTCATCACTTCACAAAGATGCTATTTGTTCACATGTTTTTGACCTTTTCACTATGTCATTTAGTTGCAGGGGAAGATTTATAGCACTAAAGACCATTAAAGGACCGCAAGGACAGACCACAAGAAGCTTGTCATAATCAATTACTGCTAATAATAGTTAGTTGTTTTTCTTCATCATAGGCAGCTTTTGTTTGATATTTTAGGTTTAGGAGGAGTGTCTAAAATTAAAATGTATTAAACTGTAGTTGCTGGTCATTTATACTGGAAATGAAAAAAGTGAGCAAGTGTGGTAAAACAGTGATGAATCAATATTTTAAAAAATTAATTTGGTTAGACTTTTTAAAGATCATATATTGTGCTTTGAGCCTGCTATATATGTAAAATGTATGACACCCGTGGATCATTATGTTATCATTTACACATTTTAAATCGCAATAATCAACTGAAACCTCTTTAGAAAGATGACGTCGCTGTAAACATCAACGCGAACAGAGTCAGTGTAACGGATTTATTTGGGCTCATGTAAAAATGGCTCATATTGCACACGCCACAGCAAGCCACCCACTGCACACAGATGCACAGGCATCTACACATACACCTGTCCCTGGGCCTCTGGGGCGCTGTCTAAATAAAATGTAAATGCTCTTCTGTGGCTTCCTTTCCGCCCCGTCTGAAGTGGAGATGTGGATTTACGCACGTCTGCCCTAAAGGAAAGCAGTGAGAGCAAAATTTGTTTGTCTGCGACCCACAGCGAGTATTTTGTGTCTCCACTGGAGTCAATGGAAATGGGCCATGATCAGCCCAGAGCAGCGTGCACTTATTTCTACAGTCATCCTGGATTTCAGTTGCTGGATTTCTCCTTCATGGAGAATCCTCTATGCAACCTTTAAAGCTGGGTCCTTGTAAGACACGCCCACATAGCCCCATGTTGACATATCACCACCAACCATAACCATATCCATAACAAAAATCCACACTGGATTTTTCTTTTTTTTTTCATACCAAAATGACTATGCTGCTGAATCCTACGCTTATCACTGATTGAGAAAATAAAATTGTAGAATGAAGTTACAACAGAGCAGTGGGGGTATGCAGGTGGTGGTGAACACAGGGCATGATCGGTAATATGGCATCTTGAAACTAAGTGATTAAATATTAATTAAACATGCACGAATCATCTCAAATACAAATGAGAAGGGGGAACAGCTGTAACATGACTAAAAGCTTTGAAAAGTCAATTTTGTATTATAGGTGTCCTTTAAAGTACCCTTTCTTTTGTCAGTCTTAGGACAAGCTCACACTAGGACTTTAGAACTGTGCAGTGCTCAAGCACGATTGCATAGGTGCTTTGTGTTACAATTTTGTATGAAAAGCGCCTTATGAATATTGTTTGATTGATTGATTGATTGAACCCGCACTCACACCTGCACAACTGAACCAGGCCACAGCCCGATGACGTCATCACATGGCGCTGCTTGTTTACATAATGCAGGGCTCTCAAGTTTTGAGCGGGGTCGTGCGTGAGACTGTAATTTCCGAGGACCGGGGGGGGGGGCGCTTGAATTGCGTGAGAAATGCCGAGTGAGCGTCGAATTGCGTGTTGAGAGCCCTGTTTGTCTAAAGAGCAAACTTAAACTACAAAGCAACTAATGACAGTTATATAAATGAAGTTATTACCTGATGGTTCTCAGTTTGTTTTATCATCACCGTTTTGTCTTTCCTCGTATTCAGTCACTGTCCTTATCACTGACAGAGTGCAGTGCGCGCTTAGACACTCGCTGAGAGGGGCGGGGAGGAGGGAGCGGGGCGGGGTGGAGCGGGACATTTTTAACGGATTCATGTAAGAGTCTGGTTAATGCATCTGGTTAATGCGAACCGCGGCTCACCGTGGCTCACCATGGGCAGTTCGGCTCTGGGCCGTGCGTATTCCGCGCGTAAGCCGTCGGGGGGGACACGTTACGCACAGACGGAGACACCGGGACCGGAGTCGGTGCGTCTCAGAGGACAGTGGCACCGGGACTGAGGCTCAGGACGTGCCCGGGGGACGGCGCGTCTGCTCTGGCCTCCGCTCGGACTGTGCTCCTGGAGCAGGGGGAGTTTTTTTCGCTGAAAACGAGTGGTGCCTGCATAAACTGAGCCACACAGACCAATTTTCTGGGCACAAAAAATAAATAAATAAAAAATCAGCGTGAGAGATGCCATGTGTGGCGTGTGTGCGTGTGAACACATCGAATTGCGTGTGTCACACTCTCAATGTGTGAGACTTGAGAGCCCTGCATAACATGCAGCAGAGCTAACACGTTTAGCAGAGAAATAAGTCCAGTGACATGAAATATCTAATAAAAAAGTGAGGCAGATATGAGTCCTGCTGCGATACACGCTTCTCTGTGAGTTTATGGATATAATAATAGTGCGGAGGAGTGGACAGCCAGAGATGAGGCTGCAAAACTTTTGTCTCTGAAGGTAAACGTAGATTCACTGTGCTCCAACAGTGCCAACAGTGGCTCGATTGGACAAATGTACCACACTTTAGGGGCTATCTAAGTCCTAGTGTGAGTGCACCCTCATTTAAAGTATAGATTGTCTCTGGGTCATCATCTGGGTCAACATCTGCAAAACTATTAGGACTACTAAGTTTTTGTTTACACTATGTATTTTGCTTTTATTCTTTAAGACACTTTGAAATACTTTTTGTACGAATTGTGCTAAACAAGCTTAACTTGCCTTAGTTTAGTTAGTTTATTTGATTTATTTGACAGGGACAATGTACAGGAGCATTAATCACAAAAAAATGAAAAGATGCTTTGTACCAGACTTTAGCTCTCGGAGCCAATTTCCATCTGCAGTCCCTGAGACAAACAACATTACAAACAATGAACATAAAGCATAAAAACAATGTAATTCATAATATTTACAGTGGCATTGCCACAGTGCAATCGACTCAAAATGTATTGATTGTGTTTACAGGCCCAAATTTACAGCCAGACTACCACCAAACAAGTCATGTTTTGTCTGGCGTATATAATGCAGCTTGGAGAGAGAAAAAGCTTACAACTCAGATGTGGTCCATTGAATCCAATAATTACTTAAACAGCAGGAAGTCTGTGGCATCCTCATGAGTCAGCAAAGGATACTCATGGTTACTCTGAATGGAAAATTAAGCATGTTCCTTGCGGTACAAAATGTTCTTATATTATCCAATTCAATTTAAGGACATGATATTCATCTGTAGAGCAGTAGAAAATCACAACATTTTGTTCCAGCTGCTATCCAGATCCTTTTCTCCATGGAGGTGTAATTGTTTTGCCTGGAAAGTCCCACAGTATGGCATTAAACATATCTGTCTTACTTATGTAATTACCAGTGTTTTTACAGGTGCTTATAACATGCAATCCTCTCAAGAGATATCTTGAATGTCATACTGTGGAATTTATTAGGCAAAGCAATAACATCATCAGGATAGAAGTGTGTGGAAGACCCTCCACCAGAAAAGTTACATAGTTTAAGCTAAAACCATATAATATAGAACCATATAATATAGAAATATAATATGTAAGTAGCACATGCTACATCTCTTTAGTTATTCAGAAATGTGATTAGATAACTAAAGAGAATGATAAATCATTGAAACAGGTTGAGTCATTTTACTTAGAAAAACTCTCAATTCTAAGTAACAAAGGGACATGGCAAATATCATCAACTATAGCAACAAAGAGGAAGCTTTTCAGTCCAAATCTTTCTGCAAGTCATCTCTTATCTCTATGGCTCAGGAAGTTGAGCCCAGAAGTCTTTCAGCAAATGGAAATAACCTTTTCCACATTGTCCTTGCTGCAAATGCTATTATGGCTCCACCATCTCAGATCAGCTTGTGGAAGTGGCTTCATTGGTCTCTGAATCACCCGCTAGGTCTCTATGTGACGTTAGCTTACCATCACCGCCCATCATTATAACACTCAACACCAGCCTTGAACAGGAATGAACAAGAGGGGAGGTCACAATGGCTGGTACAAGGTCCAGCTCTGATTAGGACCTCTACAGTGAATCACTCAACTATTCGCCTCAAAAGAGCCTTTAAGAAAAGATAAATGATGACGTCAGGGTTGGTAAATGAAACAAAGAAAATAAAAAAGTAACAGATGGGTCGAGATCACAAGATGCCCAATGGCTTTTAGTCAAGGATCGCACAAAAACAAGTGCATAAGAAGTTATTGTTAAGGCTCACATTAGAAAGGACGTAAGAAAAAAAAATGATCAGAGTGAAAAAAAACTATCATCCATTGAACTTTTCACACCAAAACAAGAAATTACCTAAAGCTTCATGATGAGTGTAGGACATTGTTTTTCAAGGGGGCTTCTCAACATAAATAAATAATGTTAAATAAAGTCTATTCTCAGCCAGTGAATGTATACAAATGGGCACAGTGCACTGGAGAAAAAGGTAGCATTGATACTTTGCAGCTGATGTCATCAACATTCCTTGTGGGTGTGAAGCTAACTGAAAGAACTACTCTGTTAGAAGCTCTGTTACTCAAGTTAGACTTTAATCTAAATTTTATTTTAACAGTCTGACCAGAAAGAACTGAAATGGTTGGAACAACACGTGAGATGATTTGTGCTTTTAAACAAGTCTCTCGCACATACAATTATAGTGACAGGAAAGCTAGCTTTAGCCAATATTTTTTCCAGTTTGTCACTTTTGCTTTTTTGTTGAAAACCTAATTCCTAAACAGGACCATAAAGGCTTCTATTGATCACAGGCTCCTGAAGATGAGTTGTTTAAATCGATATTGCATTTTTCTTGAGCTTTCAGACAATCTTAAACAGCTTTGTTTGTGTTTGGTAATGTGGGCATTGTGTCACCATGGTAACTGCTGAACATCCAACCAACAGAAATGCATAGAACACCTATTCCCAGGCCGCTTCCGTTCGTTTCGAACTGGAAGGCGGCCTGGCAGCTCGTCCAAGCGAGAGTCCCAGATTTAGGTCCCCAATCAGAGAGCGGGGAGGGGCGGCAAGACGGTGACGCGTACTACATGACAAACGGAAGCTTGTAGTTTGAACTGACAACTGACATGATTGGCTATGGACTTACGTATACGCTCAATGATAGACATTCATAACGCCCAATAAATGGCCGTTGGCAATCGCTAACCACACCTCCGCTACGGGATTTTTTGAAGCGAGCTCCCAGACCCATATCTCACTTGTGATATGGTCAGGTGTTAACCAGACTATAGAACACCCCCTCTCATTGATACTTCAATGACAAACATCCATAGCTAACCAAGACACATTTCTGAGACGACCCTCCCATAAAATCATACACTTTTATTTATGCTTTCTTGAAGTTGCTTCAAATGCCCCAAGCCAGGTTACAAGTCAGATCTGTGGAAAAGCAAGACACCAAACTGTAAAAATAAATGTCAAACATACTGTATGTCTCTTTTTATTTTTTTTACAAAAATGTAAAAAATATTGTGATTGTCAGTGGTCACTGAGAGCAGAACAAAAATGTCTGAGCTGCAAAGTCAAATGAATGAAAGAGCACAGAAAAAACATGTTTTGGGGGGATGATTTATCAGTTTTGAATGAGATTAAATGTTTAGGAAAACTGTTACTCAGTTTGGAATTCTGTGTGAAGAGTGTGTAAACACCAGTTTCAGGTTTTTAAACTTTGGGGTTGAGCAAGTAGTGGACTCTTCCGTTTTAATTTACATTTTGTGCCCTCAGTCAAATCTGATGACCAATCATGAACTGAATGCAAAGGTGCTAGAAGCTTCAGTGACTAAGAACTTTACAATGTACATGAGAAATGTCCAAACATGTAAATACTGTAGATGATTAGAGGTGAGGGAGTGATGAGAATGCATTTGAACAGACTTTAACAGACTTTAACAGAAGGGCATAATAATCTGCAAAAAGTATGTCCAGATTTGTAAGAAGTTTGAAGTGAATCATTTCCTGAAGTGAGTGGGGCCTCTCAAAGTTTCTGTTTCTGGGTGGGATTTCTTCCACATGTGAACTTAAAACATGCACAATCTGGAGAAGTTTCTTACAAAGACAATAAAGTATGTTTTTATCTTGACACTTTCTGCCTGCCCATAAACCTTGTGCCAATCACTTAGGTTACGCAACTGAGCAATTCAACTATTCCCAAGAAAGATTATTGCATAGTCCTTTTTCTAGTGCTTGATAACACATTTTCATTCAGAATAAAATATAAAAAGATGTGTTTATGAAAATAATTCAGACAATCTCAACAAACGCACATGCTGTCTCTCCAGAATTAGTATCATAGCCCACATTTCTTAACCTCATTGGGGAAAAAAAAAACCTTTGGATGCCCCCTCCTTGGTGAATGGTGCCAGTTCAATCTCAAATAGTTGGCAGGGGAGCTAGTGTTGGTATGTGTGCGCCCACCCTGCCTCACATTAAAGGTTTATACACACACGCACAAGACCATCTTATCTGCTCAGACACATGATAGAGGCAGTCGCCATGAACTCAAAACCTGTCCCGCTGGAGTGTTCCTGATAACTGCAGTTCAGGCTGGGACAGGAGGTCGCCAAATCACTGATATTTTTACACCTACTGATCACATTTAGGTCCTATATTACACAATTTGACTCTCCTGAGCTTTAACCCATGTTATAATGTTGTTACCTCATCCAAGTTGTGTTCGGCTTCATTCCCATGTTTGTGTAAGCCTTTATTATTAGTCTGTCTACATCTCCAAAGCTCAAAGTGCTCTGTTCCGCCTTGTGATGTCAAATACCAGTATTTTTCAAGTTAATAGCACCCTTTTACCTTGAGTTCAATAGAGACTGGCAATTTCAGGGCTGAAATCATCAAAATGATTCAAGTGAAGGTGTATGGAGTATAAGAACACAGTGAAGTACCTATATTACTACATCACAAGGTGGAAAAGGACAGATCTTCTTTTTGTTTTACACACTTATGTAGTTTGACACTAAAACATGGACAGGGCAGACATAACAAGTAGTGAAGAGCAGTCGTGTGTGGGCATTTTAGGCTGTGAGGAAAAGGTGTGTTTTGAGCTGTTCTTTGAAGGTTTTAAGTGAGTCTGAGTTTCTGATGTGAAGGAGGAGAGAGTTCCAGAGGGTGGGGGCAGAGATGGTGAAAGCTCAGCCCCCCCAAGGTCCAGTGTTTTGATGATGATGTTTTCACTTAAGATTTACCAATGGGAAATTCCTAGTTGCAGTGCTTTGTCAGTCACTAGAAGTAACATGCGTAAGATAAAGCCAAATCAAACTATGCATAATAAAGATACAATTTAAAAAATCACTTCTGACCGTCTCACCCATTCTACTTGAAATCCACAAAAAGCATTTACTTTCCTTTGAATAGCAAAGGAGAAACACAGTTCTGTCAACTGGACAAAATATTTTTGATTAACTACGTTTCGCAGCTCATCCAAGCTGCTTGTTCAGTTCTGGTCAAATTGCTGGTGGACGCTGCCTTATATCTGCCTAAACGGACAAGCTAACTACATTGAAACTACTCTGAAACTAACCCACCTACTTGTTTACAGTTTCTGTTTATTAGCTTGGTCTGATGAACTACACTAAGTGGGGACTTTTCCTAGTTTATACAGTATTAGCATAATCATTTCTCCTTTGCTATGGCTCTTACCAGAACAACTGTGGTATTTTACAAACATTTTCTTTGAATATGCTCACAGCATACGCATGGGAATGCATTAACGGTCTTTGTATATAGTCACCTACACAGTCTTTCACATGTTTTACAATATACTTTTCATCTCTGACATTTTAAAAGCTTTATAATCTCCTATATTTGAATTACTTCCCGCTGCAGTTTGCCTACAAGCCAAACGTAGGAGTAGAGGACGCCGTCATCTACTTGCTGCAGCGGGTGCTCATCCACCTGGAGACCGCCGGGAGTGCTGTGAGAGTCATGTTCTTTGACTTCTCCAGTGCCTTCAACACCATCAGGCCGGCGATGCTGTGGAGGAAACTGGAGGGCACGGGAGTTGATGGACATCTCGCTGCCTGCACCATCGACTACCTCACTGACCGCCCACAGTACGTGCGGCTGCACGGCTGTGAGTCAGAGGTGGTAGTCTGCAGCACTGGGGTCCCCCAGGGAACTGTCCTCTCACCCTTCCTCTTCACCATCTACACGTTGGACTTCATCTACAACACGGACAGCTGCCATCTCCAGAAGTTCTCTGACGACTCGGCCATTGTGGGCTGTGTGTCTGAGGGGAGCTGGAGTACCGCTCGGTCATCAGTGACTTTGTGGACTGGTGTGGGCGAAACCACCTGAGCCTTAACACCAGTAAGACAAAGAAATGGTGATCAACTTCAGTAGAAGACCACTAACTCACTCACCGGTGAACATCCAGGGGCAGGACATAGAGACTGTGGACAGCTTCAAGTACCTGGGTGTTCACCTCAACAATAAACTGGACTGGTCCCACAACACCGACGCCCTGTACAAGAAGGGCCAAAATCACCTCCACCTCCTGAGGAGACTGAGGTCCTTTGGAGTGTGCAGGCCTCTGCTCAAAACTTTTTATGACTCTGTGGTGGCCTCTGCTCTCCTCTACGCTGTCGTCTGCTGGGCCCCGAGCAGCACAGAGCGGGACAGGAAGAGACTCAATAAGCTGGTCAAGAGGGCCAGCTCTGTCCTGGGCTGTCCTCTGGACTCTGTAGAGGAGGTGGCTGAGAGGAGGGTGCTGGCAAAACTTACGTCCATCATGGACGACACCTCTCACCCTCTGCACCGGACTATAGAGGAGCTGAGCAGCTCCTTCAGCAGTCGACTGAGGCACCCCCAGTGCAAGAAGGACCACCGCCATCAGACTGTACAACTCCACTGTATAGTCCAGATGTGCAATATTTTCTATACTCTCTTATTTACTTATTTTTATTATTATTACTACTATTTGTCTGCATGCACTTTCTGCTCAAACTTTCTTTTGCACTAAACTGCCTGGAGCTAATGTGGTAAGTGAATTTCTCCTGTGTGAGATCAATAAAGTCTTATCTTATCTTATCTTATCTCTTAAATAAATCCATCTTCACATGCAACCACATTACTACTACTGTACATTTGTGACCTAGAACAGAATGTTTGACTCTAAACCAGTTCGTCTGGTTCACTGTGTTGAAAGTAGAACATTTTGTGTGAGGTTATAGTGCTTATGAATACATATGACCCCTCTCCATACATAGTGAACATAGCTGACATTCATAGTGCATGTCTGTGTTTCAGATGTGTGCTAAAGTTGAGGGAGATTAAAGGTACTTTGTGTGTTGTTTCTATGGAGATGCTATTGATCTCAAAATTATCTGTAAAAACAAGTATTCTTACTGTGAGCTAGGTTGCCTCTCCACAGATCTGACCTATAACTTTGTTTGGTTTGGTGTCCATGAAGAATTATTTAAACCATACTGTGAAACATTCCAGACAAAGCAATAACATCTTCATAGAAAAAAGCATTTGACAGACCTTCCACCAGAAAAGTTACACATTTCCCCTTTAACAGACTGGATTATTCTTAGAAAGAGTGAAATTAAATTGACATGGGTAAAAAGATGGTGTATTTAATGAACTGGATGTATATGGCTGAGTGGTGCTCAAATTGGAGAGTGCTTTGGTAATTGCCTCAGAAAGCACGCACTCCTCTAAGCGATATCTCTCTTCGTGCAGGTGTCAAGCTAATTTACAGATGCTTTATGCAACTTTGTCTCTTGCACTGCACACGGTAAGAGGTGTATGGAATAAAAGTAAAGAAGGAAAGTAGCAGCTTATCTTATAACTCAGTTGAAGTTAAAAGAAGTTCAAAAGTTGTAGTACAGATTTTTGTTCTAAATTCTGTCAAGTAAGTATTCAGCTTGGAGAGACAGATGCACAAAGAAAGAATTAGTAGTTTTATTGAATGAGATTAGATGACGTTTAGGAGATGTCTTCCCCGAGGCCTGGACACTGGAGGTGGTAGAGGTGAAGCCGAGGAGAGAGAAGGGGATGATGACAGGATGAGGAGAGAGAAGGGGACGATGACAGGATGAGGAGAGTGAAGGGGATGATGAAGGGATGAGGAGAGTGAAGGGGACGATGACAGGATGAGGAGAGTGAAGGGGATGATGAAGGGATGGGGAGAGTGAAGGGGACGAGGACAGGATGAAGAGAGTGAAGGGGACGATGAGAGGATGAGGAGAGTGAAGGGGACGATGAGAGGATGAGGAGAGTGAAGGGGACGATGAAGGGAGGGGGAGAGTGAGGGGGATGATGAAGGGATGGGGAGAGTGAAGGGGACGAGGACAGGATGAAGAGAGTGAAGGGGATGATGAAGGGATGAGGAGAGTGAAGGGGATGATGACAGGATGAGGAGAGTGAAGGGGATGATGAAGGGATGAGGAGAGTGAAGGAGACGATGAGAGGATGAGGAGAGTGAAGGGGATGATGACAGGATGAGGAGAGTGAAGGGGATGATGAAGGGATGAGGAGAGTGAAGGGGATGATGAGAGGATGAGGAGAGTGAAGGGGACGATGACAGGATGAGGAGAGTGAAGGGGACGATGACAGGATGAGGAGAGTGAAGGGGACGATGACAGGATGAGGGGAGTGAAGGGGAAGATGACAGGATGAGGAGAGAGAAGGGGAAGATGAAGGGATGAGGAGAGAGAAGGGGACGATGACAGGATGAGGGGAGTGAAGGGGACGATGACAGGATGAGAGGAGTGAAGGGGACGATGACAGGATGAGGAGAGTGAAGGGGACGATGACAGGATGAGGAGAGAGAAGGGGACGATGACAGGATGAGGAGAGAGAAGGGGACGATGACAGGATGAGGGGAGTGAAGGGGACGATGACAGGATGAGGGGAGTGAAGGGGACGATGACAGGATGAGGAGAGTGAAGGGGACGATGACAGGATGAGGGGAGTGAAGGGGACGATGACAGGATGAGGAGAGTGAAGGGGACGATGACAGGATGAGGAGAGAGAAGGGGACGATGACAGGATGAGGAGAGAGAAGGGGACGAGGGCAGGATGAGGGGAGTGAAGGGGACGATGACAGGATGAGGGGAGTGAAGGGGACGATGACAGGATGAGAGGAGTGGGGGGGACGATGACACGACGAGGAGAGAGAAGGGGACGATGACAGGATGAGGAGAGTGAAGGGGACGATGACAGGATGAGGAGAGTGAAGGGGACGAGGACAGGATGAGGAGAGTGAAGGGGACGAGGACAGGATGAGGAGAGTGAAGGGGACGATGACAGGATGAGAGGAGTGAAGGGGATGATAAAAGGATGAGAAGAGTGAAGGGGACGATGACAGGATGAGGAGAGAGAAGGGGAAGGTGCGGTCAGCAGCAGGGAAGAGTATTTGGAGTGAGGGATGAAGGCTGAGGCTGTAAGGCTGTAAACTTTGGAGAAGCAAGGAGGTACACAGGAGCCAAGTTAGGTCTTCTAGCAGCACTAGCTACTAACTAACACTAGCTCCATTATGTCTTTGTCAATGCCTGATCTGTTCTGAGCTCAGAAGGGTGTGGTTAGAGGGTCTAGTGGAAATGCTATATACTTATTGTGTATACTTAATGTCCCTAGCTAAAACACCTCCCCCACCTTGCCTATCATTGAAGGGATATCCAATTGGAATTTGCAGATTAATCAGCTAGAACCACCAGAGGGCTGTTATGAATACTTGATTATATGGAATTTATCCTTTGCATTTGACCTACCCTTCAATGTTGCCTCAGGGGCAACATGTCAGGCAGTTATGATCCAAATGGGTCTAGGTCCAGTGCAAATGAAACTGTAGTGTAAATGGTGACTACTACTACTACCCCAGGAGCTAGGCCTGGTCAAGGACTGGAGGATTTTACATGTAGTCCATGTTTCATGAGGCAAACCAGAATCTAAAGTATTTATTTGTGTATATTATTGTGTATACATAATGGTTTGTATCTTGTGAAAATCAAACATATTGAACAGATTTATCCAATGTTCCTTGTTCCCTTGTGTCCTAAAAGCCTGTGCCTGTTCACACGGCTCTACTCTGATGATAGCTGCTTAGAACAGTTAGAGCAGTGGGAAAGATTTGAGGCCCGAGTGCGTCCCACAGCCCAGTGAATAGACCCAATTTCACAGTGATGTAAAAGTCTTTGAATCGACTGGTACATTGGTATGACTCACTCTTAGCCGATCTGCCCGGTTGCCATGTCGACAGAAATGCATTGAGAGCCCAGGGACGAGGAAAGACGTGCTCTGGCCATGAAGCACTTTACTTAAAAACATAATACCAAACTCCTGGAAGAATGGACCAAAATAATAGGTCTCATGCTTTAACCTAATAAAACGTTTAAAAGGTTAAATAAGAACAAAGTATAAAAGAAGAAAGTCTATAGTTTAAGAGTGTATCTTAACGTTCATTTAAGTAGAATCAGTTTTCAGCAGCAGAGGGGAGAAGTGGATATCTTTAAATAGAGATGTCCCGATCAGGTTTTTTGGCCCTCCGATCCGATTCCGATCATTTGATTTTGAGTATCTGCCGATACCGAGATCCAATCTGATACTTACATAATACATAAAAAAGTACACTTATATTTATTATTATTATTATTATAAGTACTTGGTGAAATAGTGGCGAGATGGCACTTCAAATCGAGGTTCGAAGTGCTCCATAAGCATAAGAAATCCAGGGTTCTCTACAAAGGCGAATGGTAGGTCACTCATTGTGATCATTTGTGCTACTGTATCTTGGGGCATTTTTCTCTCCTTTTCAAACTCTCCTGCAGCGTGAGCTGACTCGTCTTTGGGTGTTTGTTTTTGAGGTGCCGTATCGGTTTGTTGCCCTTTCCTTTCCACCCCTTGCAATCCCAAGTTTACATATCCCACAGTTTGCTATGGCAATGTTGTTGTCATCAACTTTATAGTATTTCCAGACCCAGACATACTCGCCAAACATTATAGCGCTCTTCTTATTTCCTCTCTGTACTCGCGCTTTGCGAAGCACAGGCAGCTTCCTCCATTTAACCAATAGTGTGTCATGCCGCACATGTTGATGTTTCTGTGTGAAGTCTCACTCTGTGCCACCGCATAACCATAGATGTCATCTAGGATATGTTAAAAAATAATAAGAATATATATACATATATATATCCGATCCTGATTGGGAGGTAATGTCCGATTCCGATCCGATTTGAAACCACGTGATGGGGGCTGATTTCCGATCACGTGATCGGATCGGGACATCCCTATCTTTAAATAGTCAGCAATTTCATTAATTGAAACTGTTTTTTCTAGGCTCTGGATTTGGAACAAATTGAATGTATAAATGTATAAATTATCTAAGATCAAATTTTATTTAGGACACTATCCAAGCTATAGCATCTATGAAAATTAGCATGGAAATTAATGAATTAATGCATATTTTTAGCTTTTGGATCTTTAGTTCCTTCCTTGCCTCTTGTCTCATCTATGTACTGTACTTTACAATATAATAGGAAAACATTTCACATTGTTTTCTTTCATAAATGTACATTAAGTGTAATAACACAAAGTTTTATTTTTAATAAATGTAAAGCATTATAAACAGGTATTTGAAATGAGCTACTTCAAAAGCATTGGCTCCCATTATCTCATTACTAGTGTACATGGCAAGGCAAGTTTATTTGTATGGCACAATTTGTACACAAAGTACTTCAAACTTTACAGACTAAGAAATACAAATCAACAAATCAAAACATAAAAAATCATCATAAAATTAAAGAAAGAGAGAGAGAGACATTAAATAAGAGAGAAGAGTGCAGAATGAAAACCTTTCAGTCATATGCATAAACAGAACTGTTTTGAGCCTGGATTCAAACAGTGTCAAAGGCCTGTCTCACATCTTCAGGAAGACTGTTCCAGGATTTAGCTGAGTAAACTGTTCCTAAGGTACAATGGTAATTTATCAGATCCTTCAGTTGAATGTGAAGCAGTGGGGTAATATTTTTAACATAATGGTCTAAATACAGCTGTCCAATAGTCCTGCATCATCTGAAGTGTTTTCATTTATGACAGGCACCACTGGGGAGTGCTTGGTTTCCTGAGGTTATAGTTGCTCTCCGTTCTACAAAAATATCATTTTTTGCACCGTCCTTTGCTATTTTAAAGCCTTGCATAACAGGCATTTTTGTGGACGTCAGAGCGCATCTAACAAAGCATTACAAGTAGGACACAGGATCAGAAAGGCCACGCTGTTTTATGTTTGGGTGAAAAGGGAGATCGCCAACGTAGGAGGAAAGGCTACAGTGAAAAACATGATACGTTTATCTTTGTACTTTTTTATGTAAATTTAGGCAGTGAAATGTGACCAAAGTTTACTCCAAAATTAGTAGTATCATTTGAAAGTCCAGGTTGGCTTTGCTTGTTCTGACTATCACAGTGGACCTTTTAGGAGGATGTGAGGGTCAATAAAAGAAACAACAGTCTCAATAAAAAAGGACTTAGCCAAATGGTTGTCCATTTTGAGCAATTAGAGCAGAAGGAACTGGACACAGGCACAAGGCTGTTTGAGAAGGATCATTTAAAAAGTTTACTTGACCATTTGCTGTATAAAAAATATACAGTCAAGGTGAGTCTCTGCCAAAGTCTGTGATATTGCCCTGACCTGGATATAAACAAGGCTGTAATAATGTAATTAAATGAAGTTGTGTTTTGCTTCATTCACACTTATTTAACACACAAACCCTACATATTTAGGTAGTTTTTGTCTGAAAAGGAAAACACTCTGTTCCAACTTGTGATACAGTAATACAGGAAGTGTTCCACTCTTTTTTTTAAACTCCATACACCTTAGAATAATTAGAATAATTTGGACAATTGTCTGTCTCTACTGAACAAAATGTAACAAGTAGTTGTTAACTTGAAAACTACTGTTTCATGACATCACAAGGTGGAACAGAGCATTTTGAGCTCTGGAGATAGACAGGTAGACAGATTAATAATAAAAGGTTACTCAAACATGTGTAAATGAAACAAAAAATACAACTCTAGACAAGAATTAATTTGGCATAGTATAAGACCTTTAAGTAACGTCTGTATAGCAGAATGGATAAGACATTGATGATTTTCATCACATCTTTTATATTTTTCTACTATGATGTACTACCCTAGTTCATATAAAGGAATTGAATTTTTATTGCAATAGTTCCCCCATCAGTTGCTATGTCCATATCATATAAATACACAAAAATATAATAATAATAATAATAATAATAATAATAATAATAATAATAATAATAATAATAATAAATAATAATAATAATAATAATAAATAAATAAATAAATAAATAAATACATAAATAAATAAAAGCTCCATGGTTTGTACATCTTGAGAACACAGTTATGTAGCTCAGTTGATTTTTTTCTGAATGGAGTGTGATCTGAAGAGGCAACCCACAAAGTGTTTCTGTAAATGTTAGTAAACAGCATGTGTTCTTGTCCTGTTTGTCATATACATCTTAATGATACTAAGTAGGGCTGGACAGCGGCACTGCTGCTGTGGCTCTGCTGTTATTGCTTTGTCTCTTTTCATCAAGTGGTTAGTGCCAAATGCACAGGGCACTAAATGACTATGCAGGGATACAGATTGTGCTTGGTATTAAAGTATGTGTAAATATGATATACACACATGGACAAAATTGTTTGTATCCTCCGGTTAATGAAAGAAAAACTCACAGAACTCACAGAAATAACTTAAATCTGACTAAAGTAATAATAAATAAAAATTCGATGCAATTTAACCAAAGAAACCTTTTCAACCATGCTTCAACAGAATTATATAAAAATAAACTCATGAAACAGGCCTGGACAAAATGATGGTACTCCTAGAAAAGACTGAAAATAATGTGCCCAATGGGACATGTTAATCCAAGGTGTGTCCACTAATTATCATCAGAGGTGTCTACAATCTTGGTCTCAGTCAGTGGGCCTGTATATAGGGCTACAGGTCGTCACTGGTGACATGGTGTGTACCACACTCAACGGACCAGAGGAAGCAAAGAAAAGAGTTGTCTCAGGAGATTAGAAAGAAAATTATAGACAAGCATGTTAAAGGCTATAAGACCATCTCCAAGCAGCTTGATGTTCCTGTAACTACAGTTGCACATATTATTCAGAAATTTAAGATCCATGGGACTGTAGCCAACCTCCCTGGATGTGGCCGCAGGAGCAAAATTGATGACAAATCAAAGAGATGAATAATACCAATGGATACATGAACAAAAGAGCCCAGAAAAAACTTTTAAAAAGATTAAAGGTGAACTTCAAGCTCTATGAACATCAGTGTCAGATCGCACCATCCGTCGTTGTCATGGGTCTTGCAACAGGACAATGACCCAAAACGCACAGCTAAAAATACCCAAGAATGGATAGGAGGCAAACATTAGACTATTCTGAAGTGTCCTTCTATGAGCTCTGACCTAAATCCTATTGCGCATCTTTGGAAGGAGCTGAAACATGCCATCTGGAAAAGGCCCCCTTCAATCCTGGAATAACTGGAGCAGTTTGCTCATGAGGAGTGGGCCAAAATACCTGCTGAGAGGTGTACAAGTCTCATTGACTGTTACAGGAATCGTCTGATTGCAGTGATTGCCTCAAAAGGTTGTGCAACAAAATATTAAGTTGCGTACCATCATTTTTGTCCAGGCCTGTTTCATGAGTTTATTATTTTTTTAATAATTCTGTTGAAGCATGGATGAAAAGCAATGTCTGCCTTTCATTGGTTAAATTTTATAGAATTTTAATTTATTATTATTTTTGTCAGATTCAAGTTATTTCTGTGACCATTGTGACTTTTTCTTTCATTAACCGACGGGTACCAACAATTTTGTCCACGTGTGTAAATGCATGTGGTTCTCAGCCAGTTATACCCAAGAGTCTATAAACTGTCCTATCTGTGAGATCCCTTTCCTGTCTCACTTAAATCACCGTTTTAGCTCTCACTTCCTTCCCACCCATCAAGAGTCCAACTATTTTATACACAATTAATCTGATAAAAAATACAACCATTTCACCAAGGCCAAGAAACACACAATTTCTAAAGATGCATTTTACACTTCACTGCAGAATAGTATAGACATGTAGTGGAGTTGTGAGGGGCTCGTCTTTCAAATCAATTTCTGTTCTTTTAAAATGCCGTACTGGGACAATTGAAGTTATTTAATTGAATGGGGCATCCTTTAGGTCTATTTAAGAATGTGATTAGTTTGGATATTGGGAAATCAAATTAGAACAGAGTCTTTGTTAGTGGTGTAAGTAAATAAATAAAAAAAATGAAATTTGCACCTATTGTATGGCTGTAGCCAGTTGAGTTTTCCAAATAAAATGCAGTGATGAGTTTGGTATGGGCATTTAAGAATAAATCTACAGAGAGAGTTGAAGAGAACATTCAGTGGTTTGAGATGTACATCATGTGTATCTTCAGCTGTCCTGTTCTTGTTCAATATCTCTGTGTTTTTAAACAGGGGGATAACAGTCTGGTCACCACTCCCTTGTTTGTGCCTCGAGCCAGGTTCAAATACAACAGTGCTATCAGATATGGTTGGGCCATGCTTGTCCGGGATTGGCTAATGAACCTGTCAATCACACCCATCTGAATTTGGGGAGATCCAGATTTAAGTCCTGTCCCATAAAACCTTTTGGAAAAAATTAACAAATATTAAAGGGTCAACGAATATTAAAGGGCCCATATTTTCTGATCTATGTTGTTTCCTCACAGCAAACATATCTGGAGTTGTGTTTTGTTTCATTCACCCAAATCCTGCATATATAGGCTGAGTTCTTCTCTCAAACAGAAACATTCTGTTCCACCTTGTGTGTGTCATGTTGTAACGCAGGAAATGTTCCACTGAGTTTGTAAACTACATACAAATTCACTAGGTTTCCAGTTTGTCTACTGGACAAAAGTTTATTTGGTGGAATAAGTTTCGCAGCTCATCCAAGGTGCTTTTTCAGTTCTGGGTCGAGTGCTGGTGGACACTGCCTATATCTGCCTGAAGGGAGGAGCTAACTACAATGAAACTATCACACCTACATGGCTAAAAGCACACAAGAATCAATTTTGTGTAATATAGGACCTTTAAAGGGACAGTGTGTAAGATTTTTACCCGTTAATTACTGAAATTGAAGATATCCATTCAAAAATACATTGTTTTCCAAGCCTTTTCACTTCCATCATGAAATCAAAGTATTCTTTTGGACTTAGATATAGTCACATAAAAGGGGGATCTTCCCCATGCAGAGGCAGCCATTTTGAATACGAGAGCCGCAGAAGGACATTTGGGCTCCGCCTTCGCCTTCGGCAAGGCTCGTGGTTTTGGGTAAACAACACAAGCATGCTGCCGGATCAGACGTCGTAATGGATCTAACACGTGTTTTGGACTAAATTGTTTTACTGGATTTTATTCACTGGATCCTTACGGACAAATTGAGAGCAAGTTTATGGTGAAATACAGATTGACCTGTGCAAAGCATTCTAAGGTAAGTTAACCTCGTTTTGTGCTTTTCCGTATAAAAGCCCCATGTGCTCGGGGAGTGTTTGTTTTGCAGGGAAATGAATTGCATATTCAAAAAGAGGAGACTGTAAGGTTTCATTTGATGTGTAGAGTGTCATGGTACATGATCGGGAATGTGTGTTTTCATGAGAGAAAAAAAAAAAAAAAAACGGGACCCCATTTTATTTATACAGTAGCGGCGCCCGGGTGACCCTCGAGGTCTGCCGTAGCTAAAACAGAAAGTGCAATAGCACCATCCACCTATGCGCCACGAATCCTACACACTGGGGCTTTAACAAATACGAAAAATAACATGAACATTACAGCATGGTTTCCAAGCTGGGTCCCAGCTCAGATAATTTGCCGAATGTCTGTCCCCACTCATCACCTCACTTCAACATGTACACTGTCCTTTAAGGCTGTGTAGGTACAGCTATAAAATGATGAGTTCAACCTCTGAGTAGTCTTTAGTGGATAACGTCATGTAATTCTTTAGAAGTTTTGAAGCTAGCTGCTCTTTTATTGAACTGATTATTCATGTAATCACAAGACTGTGCCTGACCACATGGTCCAAACAGCAGGATGGGTGAACGCCCTCTGTGACCTCTACAAGCTAAATATTTCTGAATACATCTTAGCAAATTAAATCAAAACACAAATGGCGATATTGATTTGAGTTCATGTCCCCAAGCTCTAAATAACTGATTAAAGATACAGCGCCTCTTTTGTTTTCATTTATTTCACTTCAGACTTGAACTGCAGGCCACAGTTTAGCGGGCCGGTCTGCAGCCAAGACTCTATGAATAATGCATGTTTATCGTTCAAAGATGCATTAGCCCTGGCTCTAATATTAGAGTGAGGCATGGAACAGGGCTGCTATAATTAACACATCAGAATGCTCGGCTTCTTCACCTCATCTCTGACGTGTTGTTTACGAAATACGAATCAAAAGGCTTAATAGACTGCATGCACCTGCTCTCGCCTGCATATAAATAAGAAGATTTAGCTAAAAGTTTTGTGGCAAAAAGCAGCTAAAGGACAGAAAACTGTGTGCATGTATATATATATATTTATTTACACATTTCATAACTCTGTAGTGAACTAGGTCAACTCGGAGCTAATGTCAAAATGAAATTCTTAACTATAAATGAGATGTAACAGTAATAGCAGTTTTAACTCAGCACTGAAAGCTACAAAACCACTTTAACTATGTTTACTCAGCAGTGCCCGCTCTATGTATTACACCAATGAAGTCGCTCCATCTCCTTTTTGTTTGTTTTTGAAGCACAAATGACATGATGTACCTTTCGAACTCAACAGGGGGTTGCTATAGCAGCGAGAAGAGGAGTCCGGCTTTGGAGATATATACAGAAAGTGACAAAGAAAGAAAGACATGCTAGTGACCAAGCAACCTAGGCTGATGGGACACACGTGGTTTGTTTATTTCAGATATTCTGCATTAACACAAAACCCAGTAGTCCAATCATTGTTAGCAGGTCTGGACTGGGACAAAAAAATGGCCCTGGCATTTTTGGCTTAGACCGGCCCCTCATAATTAGTCCTGGTTTAGTCCTGGTTCAATCCTGATTTAGTCCTGATTTAGTCCTGATTAGTCCTGGTTCAGTCCTGATTTAGTCCTGGTTTAGTCCTGGTTCAGACCTGATTTAGTCCTGATTTAGATGTAATTAGTCCTGGTTTAGTCCTGGTTCAATCCTGATTTAGTCCTGGTTCAGTCCTGATTTAGTCCTGGTTTAGTCCTGGTTCAGACCTGATTGAGTCCTGATTTAGATGTAATTAGTCCTGGTTTAGTCCTGGTTCATTCCTGATTTAGTCCTGGTTCAGACCTGATTTAGTCCTGATTTAGACATGATTAGTCCTGGTTCAATCCTGATTTAGTCCTGGTTCAGACCTGATTTAGTCCTGATTTAGACCTGATTAGTCCTGGTTTAGTCCTGGTTCAATCCTGATTTAGTCCTGATTTAGATGTAATTAGTCTTGGTTTAGTCCTGGTTGAACCTGATTTAGTCCTGGTTCAGACCTGATTTAGTCCTGATTTAGACCTGATTTGTCCTGGTTTAGTCCTGGTTCAGTCCTAAATTGTGGGCCGGTCTCCAAGTAAAAAAAAACAAAAAAAAAGAAGGGCATCGGCCCCTAGGACTGTCGGCCCACCGGGAAAATGCCCGGTATGCTCGATTACCAGTCCAGGCCTGGCTGTTAGCATTTAAGCACAAATGTTTTGTTGTCATGGTTACCTGGGGGGAGCAGAAACCCACCTGGCACACAAGCGAACAGAGAACAACTTTGTGAGAGCAGAGAAAATGGATCTCACGTGAGCAGAAATCAACTTCGAGGGAGCTTGTTGTCTTTTCGAGTGAGTGTCTGCCCCAGGGGTTGTTTTGCGCACATGTCACAGATTTCTCCTCACGCGCAGAGATAATTTCCTCACTCGTAGTTAATATCTACAGGTGTGAAATAATACAATATGCCCGAATGCATGTTTTATTGAGCGCATGTATTATGGAACTATTTTGACGCTATTTTGATACCAATTTGAGTAACAGAGCTTCTAACAGATTAAGAATAGTGTTTTCAGTTAGCTTCACACCCCCAGGCAATGTTTGTGACATCAGCTGCAAAGTGTCAATTGGAAAAAAAAATGTGAAGGAAAATACATGATAATCTTCTATACTATAGGCCAAAGCGGTACTGGAATTATATTCTGTGAATAGCTAAAGAGAAATTCAATTCTGTCAACTGGACAAAGCTTTTGATCAAAGACGTTTTCACAGCTCATCCAAGCTGCTTCTTCAGTTCTGGTCAGATTGCTGGTGGGCACTTCCTTAACAGAAAAAAACCCAACAACATACATTTATACTGTATGCTACATTTTTTCCCCCTGACAACCTGAAGGTAAAGATGGGCCAGTGTTTATTTACAAAAAAAATGTTAATTTAATTGCATTCTGCTGCTGCCTGTTCTCATGGACCCTTCTGTCTTCTTCTCCACACTGAATGAACCACGTCCATGTGGGCGGCTGCAGTAAACAGGTGAGGCAACACTGTCATAATGAATGAGTGAGTGTGAATGAGTGTCTGTCAGTGCCTGTTGCCAGGTGTTTTGATACAATTAAGTGCTGTTAGAGCATAATGTACCTTGGCTCAGGCTCAAGCCCAAAAATAATTTTACAATAAAAATGAAAGTGTCTATGATACATTGGACAATGCATTTCACCAAAATACAGTTTTAAGATTTTACTAAAGATTTTACATTTCTTTTCCCATTTTGGGAGGGTTTTTTTTAGGTTTAAAGGTCCCATGACATGGTACTTCTTGATGCTTTTATATGGCTCCTTAATGGTTCCCTAATACTGTAAATGAATCCTTCTTCAAAATCAACACTCAGTGCATGAGAAACAGAGATAAGATGAGAAAGAGTCATAAATATCTCTCTCAAACACTCCATAATGGGCCTTGTTGCTTGAATGCAAATGAGGAGAAAAGAGCTGGCCTATAGTTGAGGGTGGGGGCGTGGCCAAACTCTCCGCTCTCCGCTGTCAGCCCTCAGCTGATCCATTTCCTTGTTTTTGCACGGGGGGAGAGATTTGAAGCGTTCCATTGAAAAATAAACACATTTCCACAGAAAATAAAACCACTGCTGTTCAAAGGTCCAGAGGCTCAGATAAAGGACTTCCGAGCCTAGAAACACTCGGACGTGCCTCCAGGCAAATAAAAAAATGCATTTCGCATTGCCTAGCGCATTCGCGGTCCAAACTCTCTGGGCGTGATTTACAGAGACGCTGAGTACAGACAGACGGGGGTGGAACTGCATTTGCATTTCTTTTTTCGATCTGATGTCAATAAGGTGCCTTGTTCAAAATCGCCCGTTTGAGCTCCGATTTTTTGTAACGCAGAAAAGGATCGCAAATGCTCAGTTTAGACATTTCGCAACTTTTAACCATGGGGGGGCTAAACAGGGTAGGGGAGCTCACATTAACGTTCAAAAACCTCAGAAAGTGAAAATTTCATGCCATGGGACCTTTAAAATTTTACTTCCTGATTGGAAATCATGAGAGCACACTAGGAAATTCCATAACTGTTACCTAGCAACCATAATGCACATTGGGCCAAAACTGCTCTAAAGTACACAGAAATTATAATTTGATTACTAAAAACACAATAAAACCCCTTTATGTGTTTAAATAATGTTTAAAGTATCAGAAAATAGTAATGTCATCATTATGCTGCTTTACTCTTTTTTCTTTTCTTGGTTGGTGTAAAACTATATTTTATATACAGGTATTATTGCAGGTATTATTAAAGGGATAGTTCAGGCTTTTTGATGTGAATCTGTATGGCATCCCCTTCAGCAGTGTCGTGCATTAACACTGGCTTACTCCTGACAGAGTCCTGTAAACCGAGTTCTGCCCAGGTTCTGGCGCTGACGAAAGTAGGTCCGGCAAATGGCGATGTTTACAAGTGAACAGGCTAATAATAATAATAGGCGCAGTGATACGACTCGAGAGAAAATAGCACCAAGCAATTATGATTTCTAACTTTTTCGTGGGCAACTGTTTTGTGACGCAAATATATCACTTTTTGGACAAATATTGTTTTGAGAAGAAAAACACGCTTTATTTAATGTCCCGGGTAACTTGCCGGACCTACTTTCGTCAGTGCCAGAATTGGAGCAGAACTCGGCTCAGAGGACACTGTCAGGGGTAAGTCAGTGTTAATGCACGACACTGCTGAAGGGGATGCCATACAGATTCACATCAAAAAACCCTAACTATCCCTTTAATTAAACAGAAAATAGAAACTCAAAAACCTGTCACATATGCACTTTAAAGTCATTTTTCATTTCAACCTAGAGAGACTCAGACAGACACAAAGAGAAAGTATTAGTGAGCCTTATTGAATGAGTTATCAGTTCATAATCACATAGTTCATAAACATAGGTATATAAAATCTCACAAAATCTTCCTGTTCTGACACATATGGTCGTTTTCACGTGTGCAGTGTCACAACAAATCTTTTTAACTCGTGTTGTCTTTTGTTGTAAAATATCTTTGTAGACCAACTATGTAATTTATGTACATTCTTATCTTATCTTTGAAAACTGCACAACCTGAGAGGAGGCATATACTCTTCTAAGAAAAGCAATTCAATCAGAACAACAAATCAAAACAATATATATGGTTGCTGGGCTTGTTTGAAATCTATAAGCACATTTGTGTCTGACTGGTTACTGACAATGCAAACAATGATTATGACAAAGTGGGGCAAATAGACTATTTTTTCTTCTCTGCTAAAGGGACTGAGAAAGAACATCATAAGATTTCTTACTTTTTAGTAGCTTGGTAGTTTATTATTTTTGTTATTTTAAAGAACACATATTATGCAAGATTATTGTCCCCACATTGACCAAATAAAAGCATGTTTAAAAGGAAATTAAAGCCACAACAGAGCATAATGTGTTCTTTAAAGGTTCTATATTACACAAAATTGACATTTGTGAGCTTTTAGCCATGTTAGAATGCTGTTACCTCATCAAAAACATACCTGAAGCTGCATTTGTCTCAGTCACACATGTTTGAGTAATCCTTTATTATTCGTCTGTCTACATTTACAAAACTCAGAATGCTCTGTTTCACCTTATGATGTCATGAAGCTGTAGTTTTCAAGTTAAAAGCTCCTTTTACCTTTTGTTCAGTAGTGAATTTTCAGGCCTGAAATCATCCAAATGCTTCTGTTTATTATTATTATTATTAATAGCGGTTCGAATCCCGCTCTTGACGGGTTGACCGCATATGATCCCAGCTCCCACAGATGAGCGCTGCCGTTGTGTCCTTGGGCAAGACACTTAACCCCACCTCGCCCCCAGTGTCTGTGGACACTGGTAGCCCCCATGGCAGAAGATACATCAAGGCCTGTTGTGACGTGAGCCGTCCTCCTGTGGACCCACCACCCGCGGAAGGATTCATGGGGGCTGGTGCATTGTGTTCTGGGCAGCAGAACACTGCTTGGACTGCTGCCCCTGTGACCCAGAAGATGGAAAAGCGGAAGAAAATGAATGAATGAATAATAATAATAATAATAATAATAATAATTATTATTATTATTATTATTATTATTATTATTATTATCATTATCATTATCATTATCATTATTATTTTTATTATTATTATTATTACTTATTCGATTATTACTTATTTTTATTATTATTATTACTTATCTTTATTCCATTCTTGCCTGCATGCACTTTTCTTTCTTGTTCAAACTGTCCCTACCTGGAGCTACTGTGACAAGTAAATTTCTCTTGCGTGAGATCAATAAAGTCTTATCTTATCTTATCTTATCTTAATCAAGGTGTATGGAGTTTAAAAACACAGCGGAGCACTTCCTGTATTAACACATGACATCACAAGGTTGAACAGAGTGTTTTGAGCTTTGGAGTGTTTTCTGTTTGAGAGAAGAACTCAGCCTAAATATGCAGGGTTTGTGTGTTAAACATGTGCGAATGAAACAAAACACAACACCAGGTATGTTTGTGATGAGGAAACATTATAAGAGATCAGAAAATAATGTAATATGGACCCTTTAAGATGAATGCCTTTTTAATTGTTTTTTTTTTTTCAAACCCCCCAAAAATGTAACTAAGCTTAAATACATTATGGAAACACCTGTCTACATGTCCCTTTCAGAGCTCACCTGCACACCACCTTTCATCACATCATCCCACTGCCCCCAATCATCGTTAAGCCTTCCCCATTTAAACCTATGTCCAGATGGCACGTCCAGGTTCCAGCCTGAGCTCTGCCCCAACTCCCCCCTTGACATCGTCTCCTCTCCTCTATTGTCCTTGGTCTTATCCTTTACCACCATCAGTGTCCAGGCTCCAGGCAGAAGGCACCTCTTAAATGTCTTTGCACGTGCCCTTCCTGCTATGTCCTCAGGGTCTGAGGGTTAAACATATGCTGTCATTAAAGCTCTTATAATGCTTCTCTCTGTTTGTGTCTCTCTCAATATAGTGAGAAGTGTATGTTATGGTTTAGGGCTAAAAGGGCAAAAAAATATACAATTATGATTATTCAGACAAGCTTTGCGATTGTGATAAAAATGTGTGATTTATGTTTTAGCGATAGGATTTTGATCAAAGTTCACATTTTAAACATGTCCAGAAGAACTGACAAAAAGGCTGAACTAGGCCTAAGAACTAACAAACTAATACAAGGGGAAGCGGGAAAAGTCCCTCAGTCCAGGTAGAATCCATGATAAAAGGAGAAGTTCAATTTGTCAACTGGACAAAGTTTTGTTTGGTTTGAAATAAACTGGGAAAATAAACTGGGAAATTAACTACAGAGGATTTTCAGACAATATGAAATCCCAGTTTATTTCAAACCCACAAACACTTTAAGACAAAAACTCGTCCACCCAAAGGACAAAACACCGAGCCACAAACAAAGCAATGTGGTCTACTCCATTCAGTGTAGTGAAGACTGCAGTGAGCGCTACACTGGAGAAACAAAACAACCACTTCACAAGAGGATGTACCAACACAGACGAGAGAGCCAGAGTGCCGTATATCTTCACCTAGAAGCCACGGGCCATTCATTTGAGGACAGTGAGGTTCAGATCTTAGCCAGGGAAAAGAACTGGTTTGAGAGGGGAGTTAAAGAGGCAATTTTTGTCAAAAAAGAGAATCCGTCGATAAACAGAAATGGGGGAGTCAGACATAACTTGTCTCCCATTTATAATTCGATTCTTAAACCAAGTCAGAACAGACGAAAGAAACATTAGGGCAGACAGGTCAGGGACAGAGGGGTGGAGACGGTCGTTAGTCTGAATAGAGATGCTAAACTATACGCCAGAGAAATTCAAATAACAAAAAGGAACAAATGAGTTGAGATAGTTTCAGAGCTATTTCCGTGCAGTGAGCTCCTCCTAGGGCTGAATAGAGATGCTACACGAGACGCCAGAGAAACAAAAGATACAGATTATTTGAGATAGTTTCAGAACGATTTCAGTGTAGTGAGCTCCTCCCTGCAGCTAGATATAAACAGGGTCTAACCAGCACTAGAACCAGAGCTGACGAAGCCTCTCGGATGAGCGGCGAAACGTTTTCGACCAAACAAACTTTGTCCAGTTGACAAATTGAACTTCTCCTTTTATTACAAACTAATACAAGAAATTATGATTGCATCCTTTGTGATTTGCTAATTACATCTATTAAAATGATCTTCAACCCTTATTACAGACATTTGAAACTGAATTGGTTAGTAACTTGACTTGTGTGAGGCTTTACAGGATCTTATCTTGACACAGATCTTTGAAAAGTGATGAAACCTGACAGCTGGTGTAATGTTTTTACTTTTGAGAACAATAAAATATATATTGGAACCTTTGTAGTCACGTGTAATGTTGTTGACACAATTTATTTGAGATGACAATGGAGCAGTGCGTCAAGACTGACACAGAATCCAGATTTTTTTTTTGTTATGTAACTTCCATTTGCAATAATTTATTTTGAAGTTAACCATTTTTGCTTGGTTGCTTACTTGCCTCATGTCTCAGCATTAGTTTATGACTAAGCTGTTTATTAAGACCAAATTAAACAAAACACAACTATAAGTATGTTTGTGATCAGAAAAAAAGGGTAATATGGGTCCTTTAAACAGTAAGTTCTTAAAATAATCTATTCTAGCTTGCATTTATTCTATTACAGGCATTTTATTTCTCAAATACACACAACAAACACACAAGCAAACCAGAAAAGTTACACGGTGCACCTTTATGCTATTTTTAGTACTAATGGTTTTACCTTTCAAATGTAGCGGCCAAAGTTTAAGCTATCAAATGTATCATCATATTAACAGCATTATTAAAAAAGCTGTTATTAAAGCCCCAGTGTGTAGGATTCGTGGCGCATAGGTGGATGGTGCTATTGCACTTTCTGTTTTAGCTACGGCAGACCTCGAGGGACCCGCACACAAGCCGCACGCCGCTACTGTATAAATAAAACGCGGTCCCGTTTTCTTTTCTTTTTTTTCTTTTCTCATGAAAACACACATTCCCGATCGTGTACCATGACACTCTACACATCAAATGAAACCTTACAGTCTCCTCTTTTTGACTATGCAATTCATTTCCCTGCAAAACAAACACTCCCCGAGCACATGGGGCTTTTATACGGAAAAGCACAAAACGAGGTTAGCTTACCTTAGAATGCTTTGCACAGGTCAAACTCTGTATTTCACCATAAACTTGCTCTCAATTTGTCCGTAAGGATCCAGCGAATAAAATCCAGTAAAACAATTTAGTCCAAAACACGTGTTAGATCCATTACGAGTCTGATCCGGCAGCATGCTTGTGTTGTTTACCCAAAACCACGAGCCTTGCCGAAGGCGGAGCCCAAATGTCCTTCTGCGGCTCTCGTATTCAAAATGGCTGCCTCTGCATGGGGAAGATCCCCCTTTTATGTGACTATATCTAAGTCCAAAAGAATACTTTGATTTCATGATGGAAGTGAAAAGGCTTGGAAAACACTGTATTTTTGAATGGGTATCTTCAATTTCAGTAATTAACGGGTAAAAATCTTACACACTGTCCCTTTAAGACCACAGATGTCTGTACTGCCAAACAAAATCCACTATAAAACTACAGAAAAAAAGAAGTTTACCGCACACTCGCTTGACTTTCTTATTCCTTTATTGGGTTTAGAGCGAACGCTTCAAGGCTTTTCACTTCTACAACATTATCAGGTTTGCCCGAGTAGTGCCAGGTGTGACTAAATACCATCTGGTCACATGTTCTTTCACTTAAAGTCATATTTTTCCTAGTCATATTGTTCCTGCTGTTACCAGCACCTGGAAGAAGCTGTGCATGGAGTTTTGAACTTTTGAAATGCCACTATAAAACCACATTTGAACCATTGGTCTGAACAAATTGGAATCGATAAAAAAGTTGGTGAGCTTTCAAACAAATTGGACAAAATCATTTCTCATGGGATTAGATTAGCAATTTATGTTTTAGCGATAGGATTCTGTTCAAAATGTTAAACACGTCCAGAAGAACTAGCAGACAGACCGAAATAAACCTAAGAAAACTGTTTAGTGTGTGACCTAAACACACTTGAGTCTTTCACACAGATGCAAACACAGTGAGTTTTGTACAAAAATCTCTAAAACATTTCCACGTTTGAAGCTGTAAATCAAAGTAAAACATAAAAATCAAAGGTTTGGCCTCTTTGACATTCCCTGGCTCCACTTCACACACGCTCTCCATATATCAGCATGTCTGTTTGATAACACACACATGCACACACACACACATGCACACACACATAAATGACAGAAATAGTCCCCCTAATTACACATAAAGGAAATGAACCTGAGTCAATTTGTCAGTTTAATTTAACCAAAATGCATTTGATAACACCACATTTTTACACTGGCTTATAATAATAAAGGTACACTAACTTTTTTTGGTGGGGTATCAGTCACTTGTTTCCATGGAGATGTTTTTGCTTGGACCATTTAACGGTACATTACTAAACTAATCAGTTCTAACTTGCATTTAGTCTATTACAGGCATTATGGTTCTCAAATATGCGCACACAAACATACATTGTATATGTGAGTGGCATCGCTTCTCCTCAGATCTGACCTGTGACTTACCTAGCTTTTTTAGTACAAATCGTTTTATATTTCAAATCCAGTGGCCATAGTTGAAGTTAAAGAGGCCATTGCAGACACTGCTTTGGAGCGATTTTTAAAAAATGTGCACTAATGTCAAAATAAGGCCTGGGATGTGATTATAACTCTAATTTAAACCCATTTACACAGTGAATCAGCTAAAAGAAAAGTGTTTTGGGCATTTAGTGGCTCTTTACAGCTTGTTATCCAAAGACACAAGCAGTCAGCAGTGCCAGTGGAATTTCTGTCAGGGTTCCAAGTCTGGATAAGAGGAAAGAATGGGATATTTAGGAAATGAATGAGATAGATAATTGAAAGTGGCACAGAAAAGAAAATCAAAAGTTTAAAAAATGGCACCTTAATGGTTCCTAATACAGTGGTACCTCACCTTACGAAATTAATTCGTTCCAGAAGTGGTTTCGTAACGTGAAAAATTCGTGAGTTGAGTAGCTATTTCAATGGAAAAAGCCTGATTCGTTCCAAGGCCCCGATCCAAGTTTTTTTTTTTATAGTGTAACTTTTTTATAGTGTAACATTGTGTTCTGATTGGTTTCTCAGAATGGATTTAAACTTTTCTCACATTTGTCTCTCGTTGAAACACTCAAACTTTCATAGATTTTCAACAAAATTATTAATAGTGAAGTGTGGGGGGAAGGGGGAGGGGGGAGAAGACTGCACTCTGACACGTGTGTGATAGCGGCATGTGTGACAGCTGACCCGGCGCGGGGGCTGTCAGCAGGTCTAGACCTGGACTAAACCAGGACTAAGCCTGGACTAAACCTGGTTTCGTTTCGAGTCACAGCTGAGGCGCATGCAAGAGCTGCTCTAGACCTGCTCTAGACCTGCCCGCGTAAGGTGCTTACAGAGCGGCATGGATAGAACCGTGAGATCGGCCTCTTCAAGACCTCCAGGCCGGTGACCGGGACAATCCCCGGACCCATGCCCGCTTAGGGAGCTCTTAAGGCGGGCTGGCAGTGTCCCCCTGGGTCCCTGGATGTCTGGGGCTCCGTGCCTGGAGGGGCCCTGGAGAGCAGGTCTAGACCGCGGCTCTTGCACGCGAGCAGCTGCTCGCCTCAGCTGTGACTCGAAACAAAACCAGGAAATAGACCCACGCGTGGCGCTTTAATCCACCTGGTCTAGTCCTGGTCTAGTCCAGGTTTAGTCCAGGTTTAGTCCAGGTTTAGTCTTGGTTTAGTCTTGGTTTAGTCCAGGTTTAGTCCAGGTTTAGTCCTGGTTTAGTCCAGGTCTAGACCTGCTGGCAGCGCCGGGTCAGCTGTCACACATGCTGCTATCACACGTGTCAGAGCGCACTCTTCTCCCCCCTCCTCCTTCCCCCCACACTTCACTATTAATACATTTTGTTGAAAATCTATGAAAGTTTGAGTGTTTAAACGAGAGAGAAATGTGAGGAAAGTTTAAATCCAGTCTGAGAAAAGCGTATAATGTGTGTGGCTGAGCGCGCATTATTTGAATTTTTGAGATTTCGCGTTTCGTAACTTGAATTTTCTAATTCTAATAATGCGCGCTCAGCCACACACATTATACGCTTTTCTCAGACTGGATTTAAACTTTTCTCACATTTGTCTCTCGTTTAAACACTCAAACTTTCATAGATTTTCAACAAAATATATTAATAGTGAAGCGTGGGGGGAAGGGGGAGGGTGGAGGGTCAATCCTTGACCACTGTAAGGCGCTTTGTGCTACAATTTTGTATGAAAAGCGCCTTATAAATGTTTGATTGATTGATTGATTGATTGATTGAGAAGTGTGCGCGCGGACACGTGTGTGATAGCGCAGCATGACCCGGCGCGGGGCTGCCAGCACGAGACCCGTGCTCAAACCGTGCCTCCTCTAGACCAGGTCGAAACCAGATCTAAACCAGGATTAAACCAGGATTAAACCACCGTGGCTCTTACCTGCGTTCGTTCATGCGCTCAGACTGCGTGCTGTCCCGAGGGGAGGCACATCCCTCCCCTCCTCGTTGCTCGCCTCAGCCGTGACTCGTGAGGTACACCGGCAGAGCTAGCACGAAACCAGGAAATAGACCCGCATGCGGCGCTTTAATCCTGGTGTCCAGTCCTGGTTTAGTCCAGGTTTAGTCCTGGTCCAGTCCAGGTATAGACCTTGTTTAGACCTGGTTTAGTCCACGTTTAGTCCTGGGTCTACAGTCTCTTAGCCAATCAGGACGCAGAACACAGTATTACACTATAAAAAAAAGTTACACTATGAAAAAAAAACTTGGATCGGGGCCTTGGAACGAATCAGGCTTTTTCCATTGAAATAGCTACTCAACTTACGAAAAATTCACGTTACGAAACCACTTCTGGAACGAATTAATTTCGTAAGGTGAGGTACCGCTGTACTGTAAATGAATCCTTCTTCAAAATCAAGACTCAGTGCATGGGAAAGACCCATGAACACAGTCAGAGTCATAAATATTTCTCTGAAACACTTTATTCTGGGCGTTGTTGCTTGAATGCAAATGAGGAGGACAGAGATAGGCCAGTGCAGCGGGTGGGGGCGTGGCCAAACTCTCCACTCTTTCCTCTTTAGCGGTGCGATGTGCGCTGGCCCCACTTCTGCGTTTTTGCGTGGAGGAAGAGATGAGAAGCGTTCCATTGAAAAATAACCACATTTCCACAGAAAATAAAATTAAACCACTGCTGTTTCAGAGGTTCGGAGGCTCGGATAAAGGACATCCGAGCCTGGAAACACTCTCACGTGCCTCCAGGCAAATAAAAAAACGCATCTCTTATTGCGTAGCTCGTTCGCGGTCCAAACTCTCTGGGCATGAGTTCCAGAGAGTGTGGGGAGAAACACAGACGGGCGGTGGAACTGCATTTGCATTTTTCCTAGAGTGTGACGTCAGAAACTTCCCTTGTTCAGAATTTCCCGTTTGGACTGCCTTTTTTTCAAACGCAGAAAAGGATAACAAATGCTCAGTTTACACATTTCGCAACTTTTAGCCATGGGGGGGCCTAAACAGGGTAGGGGAGCTCACATTAACGTTCAAAAACCTCAGAAAGTGAAAATTTCATGGGACCTTTAAAGGTTTATGCAAACTTCTAAGGTGGAGATTCCACAACTTGCTTTGTCTCCATGGAGATGTTATTTCTTTGCCTGGAATGATCCACAGTAGGGCATTAAACATATCTCCCTTGCATTCGTTCAATTACAAGTGTTTTATAGCTCAGAAAATACCTTAAAAACATGAATTCTTATCATGTGCAGACTTGCTTCTCTGTAGATCTGACCATTAACCTCCATTACCACGTTTATTCCCATGCTGTTTGAATAATCAAGGCAAAACAGTAACATCTCCATGGAAACAAGCAGAAAAGCAGAAAAGTTACACAGTGCACCTTTAAGACAGCAGGACAGTGCACCATCAGAATAGTTTGTGGGTGGTTATGAAAAATTAGATACAACATAATCTCAATGTAGTTCCAAGAAGACACTTAAGATTAGTGAATTTACTCTCTTGTGCCAAACAGAAGACACTGGAGTAGCTCAGCACTCTAGTGTGTATAAAAAGGCACTTTTCTTGTATTGATATCTTTGTGAACCAGCCAGTAAAATGTCAGGCAAACACTCCACCATCATTCTCTGATAAACACAGTTCAGCATTTTAATATTATGAATGTAAATATGCTATTGGGCTTTTAAGTACATCATGTATCAAAGTTAACATGCCTGAGGTTAGCATTCAGGGCAGTAGAGGGGTGGGAATTGGACCCTCTTCAGATTAATTTCTATTAGAGGCCATGTGAGGCTTCTTGCCGTGGGCCCACACATTTCTGTCGATGGGCTTGATTGTATTTGTTGGGGATGCAGGCCAAGTTTGTGCCTGTCAGTGAAGGCAACACTTGTGAAGTTTAAGAGAGAAACAAATAGTGTCTCCACAGATCTTTGGACAGAAGTCAAAGTTCCTCTATACGATGACTGCATCCAGCTGCTATAATCCTTAAGGCTCAAGTTTCACTCCTAAACACACACTACTGTTCCTCATTTTAATAAGGTAACTTTTATATATACAATGGAAATAAGGGCTCCACTGACTGGGGAGGGGGAAAATATGCATCAACTGTAAATAACATCCACTTTTTGTAATAATTTTGTAAGTACCTCTTTGAATAGTTTCTGTATTTTCACTACATGAGTAATAATTCATTTGTTTTAAAATTTTTGCTTACTCTTACCACAACTGTGAGTAACAAGTGATAAAAGGTTTATGTTGACAATGCTTTAAACATTTGCATTTCTTGCTCCTCTCCTTCAGGTATGATTTAGTTTTTCTCATTGTTGGTAGGGATGGGTGATACCAGTTATTTGTGTTTCGATACGATACCAAGTAATACCAAGTAATATATTTTTCTTTGCTCAACTTATAAACATGTTAAAACCCCTCAGGCATTTCAGCAGGCCTCAAATACTTTTACTTTTCAGTCTAGTTCCACCACTGGGTTTTAGAGATCAAGTTTTGTAATATATTCCTCTGTACTGAATTGAGCCGATTAGAACATTTAGTCTCTCATTTGTCTCACATTAATTCCTGCTGTAATAGTGTGTTAGGCAGAACGCCAGGCTTCCCGTGGAGAGACAGACATCTGCCCAAACTCTGAACACGACCAGGGCTCAGGAAGGAACACAGTCATTACAACAAGAAAAAGAAACATTTACCAAACAAAAGGCTCAACCTCGTGTGGATTTTGGCACCTGTTTTTTCACTTGTTTAAGACAAAGGTGGTGTGAGTGCGGCAATGCGCCCCACTAGCCTCGGCCTCGGTGTTTCTTGAAGTTTCTTGAAGTTTCTTTCCGACGCGTCACGTAAAGTAATTAAAGAGTCTTGAATCCAAGTTTGTCTTTTCTATCTTTACTAAAGTGAAAGGTCATACAGAGCGGGTACAAATAAGGTGAATAAAGAGGGAAATGGAAAGATGAATTTCTGAGGCTTGTGGTTTTCCTATGTGTGTTGTGTTAGGCTCTGTATGTGTGGTGATGTTCTTCTTGACGTCTTTGCGTGTCGTATAGCGGTGAGCTCCTGCCTGTCACTGGGAGACCGGGCTTCCTTGTACTCCGTGGCTCCCGACAGGACTCACCCTACATTGCGTTGTCGACGGTGCTGCTGATTCTTCTTTGCTGTCCGTACGTTCCTTGTAGCGTCGCGTTTTCCCGTCTGTCACTCGGGAGACCGTGCTTCTTCGCTTCTCGGCTCCCGACGGGAATCCGTCTTATTTGCTACCTGCGGCTGTTACGTGACGTTTCACGTGACCTCCTTGTTACGTGACGTCCCACGTGACGTTCTTACGTGACGTTTACGTGACGGTCAAAAGACTGTGTAGCTTCTGTGGTCCAGGACGTCCTATGGCTGGAGAAAGGGCAGACGTCAAGAAGGACATCACCACACATGCAGAGCCTAACACAACACACATAGGAAAACCACAAGCCTCAGAAATTCATCTTTCCATTTCCCTCTTTATTCACCTTATTTGTACCCGCTCTGTATGACCTTTCACTTTAGTAAAGATAGAAAAGACAAACTTGGATTCAAGACTCTTTATTTACTTTACGTGACGCGTCGGAAAGAAACTTCAAGAAACACCGAGGCCGAGGCTAGTGGGGCGCATTGCCACACTCACATTTAAAGTCAAAAGACTGTGTAGCTTCTGTGGTCCAGGACGTCCTAATACCCTGCCAACTCTTGGCTCGAGGTAACCTCCTGGCCACCAGACCGCGGCTTCTATCCACACTACCTACATAGCGTGGTCACTTTCTTCGTGTGTGTGTGTGTTATGTGGTGTGTCTTGTCTTGTGTCTTCAGTCTTGTGTCCTCTTCGGTGTCTGTGTCCTCTCTGAGCCCGTGTGGTCCCTACCTCTGTATTTTATAGTAGGTGAGATCAAAGATAAAGGAACAAGGAATAAAGATCAAAGTGGACCAATCACAATGCATTTCCTGAACTTGAAGATGGAACAGGAAGTGCTGTTATAAACAGAATATTCCAGAACACAGAATGTACGAAATGGCTCCTACAGGTGGAGTTTCATTTTAAGACTAAAAATAATACTTCTAACTGTAAGCAATCATGAGTGGAAGCTTGTTGGAATTGTATGTCTATGCCCACACACAAACATGGCTAACCTCGTGAACACAGCTGCACTCCATGTCCTTTTATAACACCCACACGTTTCAATATTGTGTGCCATACTTATATGTAATAAGAATGGGACCACATATGCACTAGGACTTTTTAAAGGTCCTATATTATGCAAAATTTAACTTTAAGCCATGTTATAATGTTATTACCCTCTCAAAATCTACCTGGAGTTGTGTTTTGTTTCATTCACACATGTGTGAGTAATCTTTTATTATTAGTCTGTTTACATCTCCAAAGCTCAAAACGCTGTTACACCTTTTGATATCATTAAGTGGTATTTTTCAAGTCGTCTTCAGCTTGTGCAGAATGCAGCAGCTCGTTTTTTAACTAGCACACCTCGACATCAGCACCCCAGTCCTTTTTACACTTCATTGGTTTCCAGTTTCTTTTAGAATTGATTTTAAAATTTTACTTTTTGTTTTTAAAGCTATTAATGGATTAGCACCTTGTTATTTGACCGAGCTTTTATTTGGCCGAAAATCAAATCGCACTTTAAGGTCAAATAACCAACTTGTTTTGGAAGTCCCCCGAGCCAGGCTCAAACACTGGGGATGATGGAGCTTTCTCTGTTGTTGGTCCCAGACTGTGGAACAATCTGCCTTTTGAGCTACGTAACATCACTGATTTTAACCTTTTTAAATCTCATCTCAAAACATATTTATTTAAAATGGCTTTTAATACTTAGTAGTTTGTGGCACGTACTTTTTCTGCACTGTGTGTTTTACTATTTATTGTTTTACATTGTTTTATTCTATATAATGTTCTGTCTTTTGTATTGTTGTATTTGTTGTTTTTAATTGGAAAGCACTTTGGTCACCATTGGTGTTGTAAAGGGCTATATAAATAAAGATTGATTGATTGATTATCTGTTACCTTTTACATTTTGTTTACTAGAGATTATAATTTCCAGGGCTGAAATTATTCAAATTACTCTAATGAAGGTGTAGTTTTAAAACACAGTGGAGCACTTCCTGTATTACCACATGACATCACAAGGTGGAACAGTGGAGCGTTTTCAGTTTGAGAGAGCTCAGCTGAAATATGCAGGATTTGTGTGTTAAACATGTGTGAATGAAACAAAACACAACTCCAGGCATTATAACACAGATCAGAAAATAGTGTAATGGGCCCTTTAAAGGTCCCATGGCATGAAAGGTTTTTGAACGTTAATGTGAGCTCCCCTACCCTGTTTAGGCCCCCCCATGGTTAAAAGTTGTGAAATGTCTAAACTGAGCATTTGCGATCCTTTTCTGCGTTACAAAAAATCGGAGCTCAAACGGGCGATTTTGAACAAGGCACCTGATTGACGTCAGATCGAAAAAAGAAATGCAAATGCAGTTCCACCCCCGTCTGTCTGTACTCAGCGTCTCTGTAAATCACGCCCAGAGAGTTTGGACTGCGAATGCGCTAGGTAATGCGAAATGCGTTTTTTTATTTGCCTGGAGGCACGTCCGAGTGTTTCTAGGCTCGGAAGTCCTTTATCTGAGCCTCTGGACCTTTGAACAGCAGTGGTTTAATTTTATTTTCTGTGGAAATGTGTTTATTTTTCAATGGAACGCTTCAAATCTCTCCCCTCATGCAAAAACAAGGAAATGGATCAGCTGAGAGCTCAGAGCCGAGAGCGGAGAGTTTGGCCACGCCCCCCACCCTCTACTATTGGCCAGCTCTTTTCTCCTCATTTACATTCAAGCAACAACGCCCATTATGGAGTGTTCAGAGAGAGAAAAAATACTCTTTCTCATCTTATCTCTGTTTCTCATGCACTGAGTGTTGATTTTGAAGAAGGATTCATTTACAGTATTAGGGAACCATTAAGGAGCCATATAAAAGCATCAAGAAGTACCATGTCATGGGATCTTTAAGTTTTGTTTCATGTAGTCAAGGTGAGAGATGTGGGTAGTTTATTTTAATTGTTTGTTCGCAAGAAAAACGCAAATTACAAAATAATAAAAAGCTGGAAAAGGAACTGGTTTTCATGATGTGAACAGCACAGCACACAGCATGAATTTTCTCAAAATATACCTCAGGTTTTTTCCTGTAATATGAGAAGTACATTGTGGTTATAATTTCAACTATCAATCCACTCTTGTACAGGAAAATCTTTAGTTCCTCTTTATCTCTATGGACAATAGCGAGAATAGATGGCATTATGACATTTTCAGATTGATTTTTTTCAGCATTAGAGAAGATGATTAGTACCCTAGTCTGGATCATGGAACAACTTCTTTTGTTATGCACAAAGCAGGCTTTATTTACTCTGCCATTGTCACTTGGAGTATATTGATTTAGCCCAAGATGGTCTTTTCACTGCTGTGCTAAAAGGACAACTCTCCATGCTCATTTTTGATTTAATACAGAAAAAACTGAATTGCTGCTGTGTAACTCTTATCCCCTCTCTTTCTCTCTCCCTCCTACCTTCCCTCTCTGTCTCTGCATCTTTCTATCACACCCTCTCTCTCTCCCCCTTCTGTCTTCCTATCTCTCCCACTCCCCATCTCTTTCTCCTCTCTATTTTCCCTTCTCCCACTCTCCCTTCCCTCCTTCTGTCTGCCTGTCTTTGTCACTCCCCATCTCTTTCTCTCGCCTCCACCCCTCTCTCTTCCCCTTATGTCTTCTTATCTTTCTCACTACCCATCTCTTTCTCTGCTCCCTCTCTGTCTGTCCCCTTCCCCTCTATCTCTCGTCCTCTCTCTTTCCCACAGTCCCTCTTCTGTCTTCCTGTCTCTCCCCCTCCACCTCTCCACCTCTTTCTCACCACCCCTCTCCCTCTCTCCTCCCTTATGTGTTCCTATCTCTCCCATTCCCCATCCCCCCCTGTCTCCCTCCACCTCTTTTTCCCCCACTCTCTCCCTCTTTCTCTCTCCCTTCCTCCCTTGCTTTCTCTCTCTCTAACTCTCTATCTCTCCCACTTCCCATCTCTTTCTTTGCTCTCTCTCTCTCGCCCTCCACCCCACTCACTCTCATTCTCTCTCCCATTCTCTGGGAAACTACGATAAACGATGCAGCTCGAGCCTTATGTCGCCTGAGAGGGGATGATACCAACTGTGGAGCAACTATTCAAACTACTTTTTGAACTTCATGAACTCAACTTACAGCACACCCAAGTTCCCCATTAGAATCACTACCTGCACTGTTATATTCTTGTAAATTTGTACATTTTGTGTCTTATTATAGCTTATTGGTTTTATACTTTATTTTATTCTATTTTATTTGCTGCATGTTAAGTGTTCGTTTACATTCCGCTCCAAGCACCGAAGCAATTTCATATGGCAATAAAACCTTTCTGATTCTGATTCAGAATACTTTCAAATTCCTGCAATTTGTTCAAGATTGGAAGGTAGATTTGTACAAAATGACTGGTGATAGAACCCAAAAGTTAGAACAGGTTTCCAATAATGTGAATGAAGCAACAGGTGAGCGTTTTGCCTGGGATCCAAAATATACACTTCTTCAATACTTTACAAAGATCTGAATCACTTCAGATGGGCGACATGATGATTGATATGTGGATTAGCCAATCAGGAACATGCACGGTCCCTCATTATCAAAACAAATATTGCTGCTTATGAGGAAAAAGAAAGGGAAAAAATATCACAAGGGACTGAAAAACATTGCAGATTTCTGCAGAATAGTGAGCCCAAACCTCTGTTGATCTGAGGTGAGATAAATGTAATTTTATTTCCAAATGAGCTCCTTCATTTCACATGCGTCACAAAAAAAAAAAAAAATCTGAGTGCATGATCGCATTTAGGCTACGTTCACACTGCAGGGCTTAATGCTCAATTCCGATTTTTTTGTGAAATCCGATTTTTTTGCGAGGCCGTTCACATTTCCAGTTAAATGCGAATTGTATGTGATCTCCAGTGTGAACGCTAAACTCCCCAAAAGTGTCCCGCATGCGCCTTGGAGGACACGATGACGTCACACGCAGCGAACGCGCTCAATGTTTACGGAAGTAGCCTAAAGTTGCTTTCGTACCGGAGCCAAAACATGTACAGCTTATTTGTTTTAAGGAGGAGACGGAGAAGGACAAGGTTTTTGGCCACAGCGTTTTGCGGGGCAGTGGCAGCAACGTGTGCAGAAAGGAACATGTGGGTGCGGAGTCACAGGCAGGAGGGGTGGGATTGCTACGTGCTTCGCCACTTCACTGATACGAGTTTATATACTATTTTCGCATGACGAGAAGAACGTTTGTGCACATTTGTGAACGCCTACTTGTACCACTCTCATTGGAGGAAACACACTCAGGTCGGATGAATGCGACCTGACCGTTCAGACTGCAGTCGCATGTCAAAAGATCGGATATGTATCGGATTTAGGACCACATATCCAAGTGGCCTGGATCGCATTTGAAAAAATTGGATATGTGTCGTTCACACTGTCATTAGAAGATCAGATACAGGTCGCATAGAGGCAAAAAAATCGGATTTGGGTCGTTTCAGGCTGCAGTGTGAACGTAGCCTTAGTTCTGTCTTGAGACCATAGACCGTATATATGAATGGACATAGGTTCCAAATAGGAAGTACACCAGGGGGTTCTTCCGGCTTCTTCTGATCCCAAAATCTCATTGTCTGAGATCGCAATTTTCGATCTAAAACGATAGATCGTTCAGCCCTACGCCAGACCCAAATCTTTAAGAAAAAAGTGAGCGGATGTTTAAGGGAGGACACGGTTAGCTGGCGCACCCATTCTTGAGAAATGAGTGGTTAGCGGCAGGTCCAAGAGGTGTGAGAGTGCGGACCGGACAAATGCGGGTTTGACAGGGCAGCATCAGGGAAAATGGACCGTGAAGAGACGGAGATACGACATTCCCGAGGTAAACTGTACTAGCACATGTGGCTGAGGGTACGGCCTGGTTAGCTCAGTTAGGCTAAAGCTGGGGCTGTGTTGGTCTCTGTGTGGCGCCTGCTAATCAAAGTTCTATCAGTGTTTGACAGGGATCTCACTTTTTCTGTTCTTGTGTGGAACAGGTAAATGCTGAACTATGGTGAAGACTGAAGAAACCCACAGTGGCACAGGATTTTATGCAGGTAATGTCTGTAGTAATATTGGTACATATTCTTCATTCATCAATAATTATTTCTCATAATACATGCTTTTATGCTTCTTTATGAACCAATTCCAGTTACCATAAAGTGAACAGGTTAACACAGTTTTGGTGGTTCCAGAAAAGAAGAAATTTACCGCACACTCACTTGACTTTACTCTTATTCCTTTATTGGGCTTAGAGCGAACAACGCGTTTCGCTTCTACAGCGTCATCAGGTTCGCCCGATTAGTGCCAGGTGTGACTAAATACCATCTGGTTACATGTTCTTTCACTTAAAGGAAAAGTAACGTGTTTTTTACAATTTCGGTTTTTACTTATTTCGGTAATAAAACAAGTTGTTTTACTCACCCATAGCACTTTGGTGTCATATGGAGCACTTCCAGAGATGTTTTAGATTTGCGGTTAGCCTAGCGCGACTTCTAGCCATAGATCGGGGCATATAATATATTCCCCAAGCATGTAATATGCCCCGTGCGGGCTCCAAATAACACAAACTTTAGCACTTTTCAAATCATAGAAGCCCAATGCCTTAGTCTACGATTTCGTTTGAAGCAAAAGTGGCCTGTAATCCGAGATTTAGGCATAGTTTACATAGTATAGTAAGTATAGTTACATAGTTTCATGTTTGGGTCCCGGGAGCTGAGAGCACAGTCCGCACATGCGCACTGGCGTCCTCATCTACTCGAAACTATGGCTAAATCTCGGATTACAGGCCACTTTTGACCACACGAAATCGTAGGATAAGACATCGGGCTTCTATGATTTGAAAAGTGCTAAAGTTTGTGTTATTTGGAGACCGCAAATAAGTGCCCCGAGAACTCACATGATGGAGATCGCAAATCTAAAACATCTCCGGAAGTGCTCCATATGACACCAAAGTGCTATGGGTGAGTAAAACTACTTGTTTTATTACTGAAATAAGGCTCAGATTGTAAAAAACGTAACTTTTCCTTTAAAGTCATATATCTTACATATATACAGTAGGAAAACAGACATAACATTCAGTGTAATATATATAGAATTTTTTTTTTTTTTTTTAAATAACACCAGTAAACCTTTCACCACGCTGACCAGTGCAGAATCTGCAGGAATGGACAAACATACAACCACAACATGAATATACTAAGACACACAGTTTTGGTGGTGTTTAAAAGTTCAGTTGCCTTATTAGGCCTGAGCGCTAAAGCGTAGTAGGGCCTATTATTGTTCTGTTTTTTTGTATTATTATTAACTTTGACCTGGCACCAAGCACGCATTCATCATAATTCATCAGCTTCCACACCTGCAGTAATGTACAGAATAAATTACTGCAAGTGTGGAAGCTGATGTAAAGTTACTGCTGGTGCCTGTCAATGCCATCAAAGCAAACCACGGTAGGTGATAAGTAATTTATATTGACTTTTTTATCTTAATAAATGTACAGTACCATTTACTGGTGACTGAAACAGTTAATTTAAATTTACAATATTTTCATTGTTTATTACTTTCAAGGATTTTTACAAACACAGACAGCAAGTGGAAGGGCAATTTGGGAGCATAATGACAAATGTAAGTCATTTTTGTGTAATTGATGTTTTCCTGTGCTTGTTAGTGCTTATTATGATGATGTTTAAGTTGAACTCCCTTGCATTTTAAAGCAGGTGATGTATCTAGTGGTATAAGATGAAAGTGAACACTTCTGCCAGACATGGCAGAAATTTGAAGCTAAGCGAACTTGCAGTTACAAAGTTTTAAGTGTAAAACACATTCCACCGCTCTTGTGCCACTGCAAAACAGTTCCCCGGCGCGACGTTCCACAACATTTGTACGCACACACTCACCGGTATTGCGGTAAATGAAAAATTCATATCATTAAAAAAAAAAAAAACACTGGTATTCGGTATGCACCGGTATACCGCCCAGCCCTAGATCAGAGCCACACGGACTTTTGCCAAGGAGTGGCAAAAGTCAGGAGTGGATGCTTTTTCAAAATCTATTTATGATAGTTTTTATCTTTATGCTTGTTGTGTTGTATTTTTATACTTCTGTAGCCGGGAGTCCATCAAAATTTCGTTATGTTTGCATAATGACAATAAAGAATCTTGAATCCTGAATCTTGTTCTGGTTAGAGTGCTGGTGGACACTGATTATATCTAGCTGCAGGGAGGAGCTAACTACAATGAAATTACTATGAAACTATCCCACTTCTTTGTTTTCAGTTTCTGTCTGAGGTCTTTTTAGCATACCCATTCAGTATCATAATGGGTGTTTTCATACCTCTGGACCTGACCTGGCTAGTCCTATTGTTTTGTTTGTTTGTTTTGATTTAGGTTTGAGAATGGAATTATATATGGGAGACAAATTTTGTCTGACCCCTCCATTCCTGTTCAAGGAAGGATTCTCTTTTTTGACAAAAATAGCCTCTTTAACTCCCTGGAACTGGTTTGAGGTAGGGTGACCACCTGCATGAAACAGGAAAGGAGGACACTTGTGTCCAAAAAGGAGGACAAAGGCTCTAAAGTGAGGACACCTTGTTTTTTTTTTGTTTTCCCTCGGGGAAAACAAAGAATGTGCGCTGAGAATGTGCACTGCTCGCACATTCTCAGCGCACAAGAAAACCTATGCAGCGCACTGTAAATCAGGGATGAAAGAGCTTTTAGCGGATCTCCGCTTTTTATTCAGCCGCGGGGTAATTTTTTTTATATCTGCAAAGTGCGAGCCGCGCGAGGGGGGGTGCATTTCGGATGTCGCGCACAGGAATTCCAAGTATTACTAGTCGCAATAGAATAATATTTTGTCTTTAGGGAACAAGGAGCAGACCACCCGGCTCATTGAGCTGAGGCGGGACCTGTTCCATCTCGCAGATGGCCATGCGGTCCACGGACTGCACTCAGGGCTGAGCGAGTATGCACCGCCTCGACTGCAGACTGAGACCACACTCCGAACCGTGCACTTTCTGAATTGGGAAACGGCGAACATCGCAGAGTAGCAAGTGTAAATAATGGGTGGGGATTTATGACGATTTATGCAACGGTGGCCGACGAGGGTCCGAAAGGAGGACAAAACGTAAAAAAGGAGGACACGTGACAGACGGCCGGACAGACAGCTCTAAAACCGGACTGTCCTGGTGAAATCCGGACGAATGGTTACCCTAGTTTGAGGGGAGAGTTAAAGAGGCTATTTTTCCAGAGGTGTGAAAACACCCATTATGGTACTGAATGGGTATGCTAAACAAGACCCCAGACAGAAACTGAAAACAAAGAGGTGGGATAGTTTCATGGTAATTTCATTGTAGTTAGCTCCTCCCTGCAGCTAGATATAAGCAGTGTCCACCAGCACTCTAGCCAGAACTGATGAAGTAGCTTGGATGAGCTGCAAAACGTCTTCAACCAAATAAACTTTGTCCAGCTGACAAATTGAATTTCTCCGTTTACTATACTATACTTTTGTTTAAATGAGTGCAGGTCTACTCCTCAGCAGGATCGTCATGAGAAGGAGCAGGGCGAGGAGGAGCGTAGTCGGCCATGTTGGGAAGGTCAAACACCACGCAGCAGCTCAGGGCAGCACGAGAGATCTCCATGTCCTGCACCCGAGTCCAAACTCCAGTGCTCACATCAAAACATTCAACAGAATTAATAATGTTGAAGCCAGTGTACCCACCTACAACATACAGCCGATCGTCAACAACCCCGATGCCAAAGTTCCTGCGCCCAGCCCGCATGTTGGGTAGGGGGCGCCAGGTGTCTGTTGTGGGGTTATAGGCTTCCACTGTGTTCATACAGATCTTCTCAGAAATCCCCCCAATAGCGTAGATTTCATTTGCGTAGGCGATGACACCGACCCCACTGCGCATGTTGACCATATCCGCTATCATGGTCCACTGATCGGTTAGTGGGTTGTAGGTCTCAGCTGAGTCCAGGTACTGCACACCATCAAAACCTCCACAAATGTAGACTTTTCCATTGTATGCTGTGCTGTTGGCATTGCTCCTCACTTCGTTCATAGGTGAAATGATGGTCCACTGATTGGTCTCTGGAGAGTATCTTTCAACTGTGTCCAGCCTCTCCTCTCTATTGCGCCCACCCATGGTATAGATCAAACCATCCAGCAAAGCCACGCTAATGTAGGACCTTTGTGAATGCATGGGTGCCACTTCTCGCCACGTGTGATTGGCCAAGTCGTACTGGTGGGTAGTGTTGAAAAAGTCATTGCCATTGAACCCTCCAATCACGTACACAAATCCATTAAGGAACACTGTGCCGTGAAAGGCTCTTGGTCTCCAGTCATCGTGAGCCACGCCCATCCAGCAATTGGTGCGGTTGTCATAGACTTCAATTTTGTTGGTTGGACCATTTTTGTACCAGCCACCTATAGCCATAAGGACCGCACTGGGCAGCCTTGGAGTGCCTAGACGAGTGTTGGGCAGGGCGGCATTGGACCTCCGCGCTCTAGCAGCCAATATGACCCTTATGGCATTAATCGCCACGGCCTTACAGTTACCGTTGTACTCGGGCAGGTTATATCTAATTATGCACTGAGGGAAGTAGCTGGGGTGGATGAGAGCCACACGGACTTTTGCCAAGAGGTTGGGTAAGTACAGGTTTCTTTCCTCAGGAGCGTGCGCAACCCATCTGATGACTGCATTTAACACTGTGCTCTCTTCCCTCACGTTCAGCCGATCTTCATCAATGACTGAACACAGGTCTTCCCCAGAAATCTGGAGGAACTCTTCAGAGCTGGTCAAAACCTCTACGAAATGTTTCAGGATGTATAAGAAGGCCCGGTTCTTCAGCTGGGGGTAGTAGTATTTGTTTGTGATCTCCCAGATAGAGATCCAATTACTGGGGGACAGTTGATTCTCCATGAACTGACAGCAGGCTTGGGTAATGCCGCTCACATCTAAGTAATCAGCAGCTATTAGGAGCTCCTGGCAGTTTTTCTGGGTGATGTGGACGACCCTGCTGTAGCAGTAGTCCAGGATGATCTTCATGATATCAGCTGACACACTGGAGATCTCAAAAACGTGGCAGTCAGGGCTGGACCAGTGAGTGAAGAGCTTTCTAAAGAATGTGCTGTAGCTACACAGAACCCGCTTGTGTGCTGGGAATTGTACACCGGCCACGTTGAGCAAGGCATCGCACAACTTCTCTTCCCTTCTCAACTCCTCGGACACGTCATTTGGTGTGTTCATGGTTGGTTTTTGTATGTTTTGAAAATTGATTTGTTTGTAGAGAGGTAAAAACACACCTGTCTCAGTAAAAGTGAGGCTTTTGTAAACAGCAGCTCTGTGATGTTATGCTTTTCCATGGAGCTTTGAACTTTGATGAGTCACATGACCATGACCCTAGCCAGTTCCAAAGTTCAAAGAAGCTTTGACAAATAAGCTTCTTTAGACAAATAAGCTAAGACTTAGACTTAGTCTAAACTTAGAAAAACTGTGAATGTAAGGAAATAGTTAATACCTGCAGAAGAAAATTTGCCTACACTCACAATCTCTGGTCTGCTTTGAGTCAAAGTGTTCTTTGAGTCACAAAGCCAGTTCAAAGTTCAAAGCTTCAGGGAACCATGCCAAGGACACAACAGCATTCTTCTTCGGGAGCTGGGCATCCTGTGGGCCAGTGGATCTGATCAATCTCCCATTGATGTGTATGTCGAGAGAGGGATTCAAATCGGGAACCTTCAGATCAGAGGATGAGTACTATCCTATAGCAAATAAGCTACTGTCACTATAGTGCAGCATCCTGTGGGGAAATATCTATTGTTATGAAATCCGTCAAAGGTCGTTAAGACTTCTGACATCTTGTTCTTGTGTTATCAATCTTCTAGTTACAAATAGATTGAGGTTTACGACAATTATTGGTGATATGACTTAGATTTATGCTGATTCAGTAAAAACTAGAGACATGTTGTTTTGTTAAACTAGGATTTGACCTGTGTTTTATTACCATGTTATGTGCCCCTGACACGCTGTCTTTACAAAGTTCCATACCTAAACGTCCTAAATGAGGGGTAATGGTTAACTAGTCTGTAGGATAAAATCACCTCAGTTTTGTACCTAGTCAGGAGACGGAGAATCATTACCTGTATACCCTGATGATCAACATTAAAGTGCCTTGCTGAACCAGCCCAGATTCCTGTATTCCTTCTACGAGGTCGAGAGAATTTCTTCCACAATCTGGTGACCCTGCGACGTGAAAGAACTACGCAGAAAGGACCAGGTCGTCGTCTCCCCAAAGGCCCCTCTGAGAAACAACGCATCCAGCGCGCTTCACAAAACGGTATGGCAGTGCCTTTTTCAAAGAATATCTGTCACATTGGCCAAAACCAAAAATTATATGTGATGTTTTGTGAGGGACCTTTGTATTAAATTAAGTGGTAATCTTAAAACAATATCAAATTAGTAATTAAAAAAGTCCGTGTTTATACGCCAACACGTGAGAAAAGAAGGAGCGTAGAATCAAAATAATAGTGAGCGTTTAAGCTTTAAATTTGATAAAGCGTGATTAAAAACAAAGTTATTAATTAAGTTCCGTGTTTATTGCTTTGCACGAAGAGAGAAAAAAAGCGGATTTTGTAAGAAAAACACTTTTGTGGTTAAACTTTACACAAAAAGAAAAAACAAAAACTCCTAATTTGAGTTTATATATAAAAATAATAATAAAAAAAAAAAAGAGAGGAATTCCAAAATGTGGTATCGGCAGATACTGAAAGTAACATCATTGGTGTTTTTGATTGTCTTAAGCTCTCAAAACACTCAAGATGCAGAAGTAACATTGTTAGAAAAACTGGATGAAGTCACTTGCTTCTGTAAAATTGAACGAGGGTCAATTGTTCAACTAAACATCTTATTTATACCCTGTAATCCGGATGATAAAATTGCCGGACTAAATGCAACTGACACAAATGGACAGACACTCGCAGCATACTCAATTTTATATGGGATGCGCAATTTTGTTTGTGACGAAATTAATAATACTTTGGTACAGGAAACTGATATGACCGAAATTAAATTGAGCTGTACCTGGAAAAACAGACCTAAATCACAAGCAGGTTGTCTTTGTATGACTTTTCCGTCTGGTAGTACTGTTACGAGAGCGTCGTCAGAAGTTTGTGAAAAAGAAATATATGAAGTTTATGACGATGAACCTATCATTACCACGACATCTGTCACGCCAAGTGGCGCCGTGATAGAAAATCAGGTTGACGAACCTATTGATGAGTTGGTAGGAGAACGCAATGCGTCCAATATGACAGCAGATAGTCTGTTTGACTTTCAGACAATAAAAGACAAAATTAATTCAATAGTAAACCAGGTTACGTTTACAATGGGAGCCGCTTCGGAGCCGCCAAAACCTAAATCAGGAAGAACACTCGAGGCATTAAAAACTGAGCTTGTAAAAGAGATTACAGAAAAAGCTGAAAATATAACAAAAAGTCTGTGTTCGGCTAATTCCACCAAAATTACGCAGATACTGAAAGAATTAAAAGATGAGTATGACACATTTAGAATTACCTGGGAGATTTGTTTCTTTTTGGTGTCGATTTGTGTTATGCTCATATTAATTATAGTCGCCATCATATTTATAATGTTGTGCTCGTATCGGTCTGAAAACATTAGAATCATGTCATTACAACTTAACAAAAACTTTGGTGGGTCCCAGAGAGATGATATGTACAGCGAGGTATGTAGTGAGGAGGATAGTATAATTGAATTAAATGAATTAAATTAATAAATCGTTCAAATTGATGGCACTTTGTAAATAGTGAATTGTTGTAAGAAGCACTTGTTTGAGCAAACATGAGATGGAGAGATGTTTAGAGTCTTGATTTGAGTTAAAATATTGGCTATGGTGGTTCATGTAAAGTTTTGTTGAAAGCTTGGATTATAAATGAGATGTGAGAGAAGAATGTTGAAAGATAAGAATTATGGCATTTATTGGAGAGATGTTTGTGGAAATTCTGGTTGTGTGAGTGTCATGATTTTTGCTTGGAGACGTGATTGGCTTGTCCTATAATTTTGTGAAAATGCATAAAATTATTAATAAGGTATAATGCACTGAATAATGATTGTGAAATGTGTTTGTGGGCTGCAATAGAATTGTAACAAATGATACTGGGATCAAATAATTCTGCATTTATTGAGTAATTTAAAATTGCATGTTCTTAAAGATAAATTGCATGTTCTTAAAGATAAATTGCATGTTCTTAAAGATAAATTGCATGTTCTTAAAGATAAATTGCATGTTCTTAAAGATAAATTGCATGTTCTTAAAGATAAATTGCTTGTTCTTAAAAATAAATTGCATGTTCTTAAAATTCGGAATAAGTCCCTGAAATTATTGCATGTCCTGGAATATTTGGAGAATAATCTGAAACGGTAGATTTTTTATTTACTGAAAATTGTCTTGTTTTGGCGAATCTCAATTAAAAGTCTTGTATTGTGTAATTTATTTAAACCAATAAATTCTAAAATTAATACAATTGTAAATATTTTAAATTCAGTTCTCAAAGATTTGCTAGCTTAATCAATTTCATGGGAATAATAAATTTTGTTACGGGTGTTTTGTTTATTTGCCTGCGGTCTCTCTGAGTGTGTGTGTGTGTGTGTGTGAGTGTATGAGCGGCAGTGAGCAGAGAGGTCAGGAGGTCACAGGGAAAGATATGTCAGCTCGTAACTTAGCTCTATTAATGTTGTTGTTCTTGTTAATGCTGTAAGAGTTGAAAAAGGAATTAGAAAAATTAGGGACAAGGATAGAATAGTGTCAATCTGTATTTTGAGTGTTATGTGGGAATTAAAGAAAGCGCTTTGTTGCTTCAGGCTCGGAGCGCCTCTGGTCTGTATGTTTGCTCAGTACGAGTTGGACTAGTTTGAGTTTAAAGGAGCAGTGTGAGAATTACTCTTTGCACGGTGCCATCAATGAACGAAATAATAAATAAATAAGAAACAGTTTAAGCTATTAAGACAGCATTGCAATTATTAAAGTAAATATCTTATCGGCAATTAGGCCCTAAAACAATTGAGGAGGTAGATACATTTCAAAATTTAACACAAATAATTGGAGTATAGAGGTTTAAATTGCTCAAGGTTATTTTTAATTTATTACAGTTCATTTTTCCGGGTACAATTCAAAAATATAAAAGGTTATATTACCTGTCATATTAAAGGAGGTACTGGATAAACCAATTGCTTTTATAATTAACTTAAGATTGGGAGTTTTTGTTTTATCTAAATTAAATATTAATAAAATAATTATTTTCAAAATTCTACGTTTACTCCTGCGCTACTTCTCTCTCTCTCATTTTGTTGCAGAAGCTTAAAACTTAAAAGCTGCAAATCCGGACCGTCCCGCAGACAACAAAACGTGACGGACACATATTCTAATTGGGAAAAAAACTGTGCGTCAATCAGGTGATTAAAATTTTAAATTAAATATTTTAAACCAATTATAACCCGAAGTCACAATTATCTAAGTCAAATTTCTTCTCCCTTCTAGAAAATCGCAGAGAACGGAGAAGCCCCCAAGAATCAAACTTCTTAAAGCCCAAAGGTAGAATCAAAAGTACACAGTACTCAAAATAGCGATACATTTACCAAAAACCATAAACCGGACGTCGTGCCCAAAATTTGTATACTAAATAAATAATTCAACTTCAACAAAAACTCAAAATTACCACAAAATGTCCTCACACTTTATCACGGTTGGCCAGTTGACAGAATATTGGTTGAATAAAGCACTCCAGGATGAAGCGGACCCCAAACAAGCCCAAGCAAACCAAACTGAAATCAAAACCCTGATTAAAAAATTCACCAAAAAGAAGATGATACACGGAGGGGAGGACGCCGTAGCCCCAACAGACGAGCAGTGGAAGAACATTAAAGACTATTACAAAGAAAAAATACAACAATGCAAACTGGAGCCTAAACGAAATGCCATCTTGTATAAAGCAAACCGCCTAAACATACAGAAGATCAAAAATGACTCCAATCGTCAAGCAAAAATACAGAAGCATGAGAAGGAACTTGAGATGGCTAAGAAGCTACAAAAATGGGCAGGAGAGCTGAAAGTCTTACAAGATACCAAAGAACTGTCTTCTATCTTGGTCCTAAAGAAAACCGGAAAAGAAGTGAAAATAAAGGAAGATCTTGATGAAAAGGAGCCACTTAAAAAATCTGAAGTTGGAATATATCCAGTGTTAACTCGTAAACAATTCAGAGACTCTTGTTGTGACACCGAAGATGAAAAAGGGTCTGCTGAGAGAAGAGGAAGGTCACACAGAAGAAATAAAAGGGAAAAAAGACTGGGATGAGGGCACTGACAGAGAGATTCCCTTACTTGATAACATGTACCGACCATTACCCGACCCACCTATCGAACGAAGAGATTATTATTACAAGTCACCAAGACCATACCATCCCCCACCCTATGCCAGCCGCAAGCCAAGAACCCCCGATACTAAAGCTGCTACATTCTCGAACCCCTCCCATTTTGGAGAAGATCCATCCCCCAGGGCAACGCATAAAGTACTGACAGGAGAGTTGCTGCTCGAATCTCTTGAGCCACACCAGGGAGGGCTCGAAAACAAAATACAAGCAGTGGAAGATGAGTTATATGCATTGTCAAAAATTGTGAACACTGAAATACGAAACCAACATCCTAGTGGTGGAAGACGTCAAAAACAAAAATCACAAAGAGACTCTGATATCGGAGACGATGAGGAGGAATCCGAAGACGAAGGAAGCCAAGCAGGTGCAGCGTCACAGCGAAAAACCCCACCAAGCGAAAAACCTATTTCAGTGGACGGATGGTTCACTGGAAAAGTAGATGACAATGAATATACAGGAGGACACATCGATGGAGTTTATACGCCCAGCCAGCGGAAGGAACGAGGGCCAGAAGCAAGCGTGTATCCAGTGAGAACAGACGGTCAAACTGTGGTCTATCAGCCATTTTCAATCAAAGACTGGAGTGCTTTGATGTTGACACTTCCAAGACTTACCAAAGGTGGCTTACCATGGCTAAGAGCTCTTTTCAAACAGACCGCAGGAGACCAACTTTGCTGGGGCGATATTCAGGCCGCTCTGACCAAAGCTGCTGACGAAACCGTTGCCAGAAACATCAGGAGAGCCATCGAAAGGAGCTTGAGACATGCACTGCGTAATCAAGAAGACGTATACAACTATCGTGATGTGTTGGAGAGAGAACTCAGTCAACGTTATCCTTCTGTCGTGACCGAAGAATTGTTGTCAATGCAAATGAAAGACAACGAAGACTACTACAGTTACAAACAACGTGCCACTAATCTATACCATGATGCCACAGGAGAGCGGATCGATGCCAGAGCAGGAATATCAATCATCTATCGCTCAGCTCTGGTGAAAGGTATGCCAAAAGCAGTGCAAGACGCTCTGGACGACGTGATGGGCATATACACTAAATCTGATGACGAGTTCGATGCACACTGCAGCCATCAAATAAACAAATGGCAGAGGGGGAAGAAAGAAGAGGCTGAGGAGAAGAAACAAGAGCTGGAAATGGCCACTGTAAAACTCCAACTGCAGAAATACCAAAATGAACTCAAAGAGAAAAAAGAAGGAGAAAAATGCCAAAATCATGAGCATACAGGCAGACACACCTGAAGAAGACCTGGCCACTGCCACTAAAGAATTAACAGCTGCAGTTAAGATGTTGGTGACAACTCAACGACCTCAATTTCAACAACCACAAGAAACCGCAACAATGATGCCTAAAGCACAGCCAGGTCAGCCTGCACCCCCACCGAATGCACCTGTTGTGATATATAATGGCCCTCAAGCAAGAAACCAAGGAGGTTTCAGGAACTTCAATAAAAACAGAGGAAGGGGCTATGCAAACAATTCCAATCAAGATGATCGATGTTTTCTGTGTCAAGAAATTGGTCACTGGAAAAGGAATTGTCCGAATGCCAATCGAAGACGACAAGGGCCAAATAACTTCCAACGCAACATGCAACCTATGTGGGGCTACAACACACCACAGTTCGTGCCACAACAACCAATGCCAACTTACAACGTACAGATGCCAATGCCTCAACGGATGACTACTCAAATGCCCCCAGCAGCACCCAATACGAGAGTGATGAATGTTGAAAACCAAGGAGGCTACAATGAGCATGATTACTGAAGAGGCCCACAGCCCGACCATTCGCTAAACTCATGGAAAAGCGAGCCAATGGTGGTCTTGAAGATAAATGGACAGAAGATTAAATTTTTGGTGGATACGGGAGCCACAGTATCCTGTATACGACAGAAATTTCCTCTTTCGTCAAAAACTATGTCCATAACCGGCTGTGTGGGAAAAGCTGAACTGAAAACTTTCACCGAACCATTGGCGGTAACCCTTAAAGACCAAAATGTTATGCAAGAATTCTTATACCTTCCAGAATGCAGTGTTTCCATATGCGGCAGAGACTTGATGAGTAAACTATGCTTGTCAGTGGTGTTTTGCCAAGAAGGCCACAAGATACTTGACAGAAGTGCAACACTCAAAATACTGACGAATGCAACTCTGGGAAAAAACATGGAAATTCTGTATCTTTCCCCCGACACCGCCCAAGATTCAAAGTCACAAGTCACAATATACTGGACACAACTACTCACTGATCCAGAAAAAGGTAACACTGCTTCAGCTTTATGGCAACACTACAAAACCTGGGCAAAAACGTTATATCCACTCAGTGAGCCCTACGACCCTCTACATGTCACTCTACATTACTCAACATTGGAAGACGACACTTATGATGTTTTGTGGCAGAAGATTGATGGCCAAACTTTTGTGTGAGTTATACACACCTCTACTTGGGCCCACAAGGCATGGCACTCGCTGTTTCTCTCCCAGAACACTTGAGACCATACTTCCAGGAAAATGAAGAAAGCGCCCCCCATGTGTCACTTGCCATATCAAAACACCACACGCCAAGACAACTCGGCCCCATGGTCAAGTTAGCCTCAAGTCTCCAGTATGACGCCACTGAAATCGAAGGTGTTTTCTACAATTCACAACACCGAATATTCAGCATTGTGTTACCCCAGGGCTCTGAAGATAACACAAGAACATCTAAACAATCCAGACAACGTATTTTTGAGAATCACCCCGATACGGACATGTATCTGGCACAAGTCCCACCAAACATATGGATGATGCACCCCAATGATGTGGGACAGACAAGACACGCAGTTAAAGTGCAACTCACAACAAACAAACCAATATATGTTCCCCAGTATCCACTCAAAGAAGAACAAGCAGTAGGAATTCAAGAAACCATCAACGGGCTACTGGAATCAGGTGTGATATATGAAACTGAGTCTGAATACAACACACCACTTTTTCCTGTGAAAAAATCAGATCTGCAAAACTGGAGGATGGTACAAGACTTCCGCCCCATAAATGATGTCACAGCAGGAGAATCATACCCAGTACCAGACCCTTACATCGCCTTGAATAATTTGTCACCAGAACACAAGTTCTACACTGTTATTGACTTGGCCAATGCATTCTTCACAATCAACCTGGAAGAATCATCCCAGAAATATTTCGCCTTCAGACACAGAAATAAAGTCTATTCATACAGAAGAATGCCCATGGGATGGAAACACAGTCCCGGATACTTCAGCCACTTCTTAAGGCAAGATCTTGCAGATTTGATATTCCCAGAGACATGCACTCTAATCGAATACGTGGATGACATCTTGATTGCTGGAAAGACGGCCAAAGAGGTTCTTGAGGCAACAGTACTACTGCTCACACATCTGTCAAAAAAGGGGTACAAAGTGAAGAAGCAAAAGATGCAAGTCGCGAGACGAACTGTACATTTTCTTGGACGAGAAGTGTCTAATGGTACACAAGGAGTCTCTGATAGTAACAAAGACGCCATCTTGAAAACTCCAAAGCCAATCACGGTACGCCAGATGCTCAGTTTTCTTGGACTCTGTAACTACTCTCGAGAATATATTCCTGGCTTCACCGAACTCACAGCACCCCTACGTGAGCTCATCAAGCCTCATGGTTTACACAAACTCTCAGCCGAACTACTCTGGACGACGGAATCAGAAGAGGCATTCAGCAAAACAAAACAAGCTATTTGTGCGGCTTGTAGCCTATGTGCTCCGAACTATGACATTCCCTTCCATCTAGATGTCACGGAGAAACAGACATTTGTCCAAGCCATACTTTATCAAAAACAACATCAAACCAGAAGAGTTCTGAAGCACTACTCTTGTAAACTTGACCCACATGAACAAACTCAACCCGGCTGTGCTCGTTACTTGGCTGCCCTGGCTAGGACAGTCGACAAGACTTCCCACATTGTGCAGAACCACCCACTTGTGATCCACACTCAGCATGGGATACTGGCTTATCTCAACTCTCGGCTGTTCATCACTACTGCAAAAAGGTCAAATCATATCACAAGGACTCTCAAACAGGCACACATTACGTATGAAGGAGGCCACATTAACATGGCAACGAACATGGAGACTGAAGGAATTCCACATGTGTGTGAAGAGAAAGTAAAAACTGAACTGTATGTGAGAGCCGATCTACATACTACACCATTACAAGATCCAGACATGACCATATTCTGTGATGGCTGTTCATACAGAGCAAGAGAAGGTCACGTGATATCAGCATATGCAGTGGTGGAACAACTGCCGTCAAATCAACATCGTGTGATGGAAGCTCAACAGATAGCAAAAGGTTCCGCACAAGTGGCTGAAATAACAGCAATGCTACGAGCACTCCAACTCTCAGAAGGAAAAGCAGTGAACATTTATACAGACTCAATCTACGCATACAAAACTGTGACTTTGTTATTAGCCGGTTGGATAAGAAATGGCTTTAAACTTGTGACCGGCCTTCCGATCAAACATGAAGAACTGATTAAACAACTAATTGATGCTGTCCAGATGCCATCAAGACTCGCTATCCTGAAATGTAAGGCTCATACCAAGGGAAGCGACTCTATTTCCTTGGGAAATCAAGCAGCCGATCATGCTGCAAAAGAAGCTGCAAACTACAACGCAAGAAACATGCTGGTACACAACGATGCTGTGATTGAAAAACTGCCCGACGCAAACATAATAGATGCCACATATGTAAGAGAAATTCAAGAAGCTGCAGGAGCTTACGAACACTCAGTGTGGAAACAACGTGGTGCTACAAAAGATGACACCGGAATCTGGAGAAATCACGAAGGAAAAATAGTAGCCTCTATCCCACTGCTTCAAATGCTTTATGACGAATATCACACTCCCACACATCGAAGCTACGGAGCCATTCTGAAACACATTGACTTATGGTGGCATCCACACATGAAGCCTATAATGCAATACTGGATCGATGATTGTCACGTGTGTCAAACCATGAATCCAAAGAAGGCGTACAGGCCACCCCCAGGAACGTATGCCCTACCCAACAAGCCCTTTGAAAGAATTGTCATGGACTTTACAGACATGGGACCAGACATGCGAGTCCGAGGTTTCCGATATCTACTGGTCATAGTCTGTGAATACACAAGATGGGTTGAAGCATTCCCCTGCAAAACTGAAACTGCAAAGGAAGTAGTGAACCACTTGACGACTGATGTCTTTTCACGCTTTGGTGTACCCCATGTCATTCGCACGGATAATGGTTCACATTTCACCGCAAAAATCGTCCGAGATGTGCTAAAAGCTCTAAACATCACCCAACGTTTTGGCACAGTCTATCACGCTGCCAGTCAAGGAGTTTGTGAACGAATGAATGCCACTGTTAAAAGAAAACTTGCAAAGGTTTGGAAGACCACTAAACTTGATTGGGTGACTGCCTTACCTTTCGTTTTGATGGACATCAGAAACAGTGTGAATAAAACGACGTCATACTCTCCTCATTTACTACTAACTGGCAGAGAAATGCAAAAACCAAATGGCCCATTCTCTGAAGACGAACCATTTATAGAATGGGACAAACAACATCACTCATATGTACAGCAGCTACAAAAAATCGTGATGCAACTACACAAGTGCAGACAAAGAACACATGACCTAGGAAGTAAAGCTGATCCAGACATGGATGTTTCACCAGGATCCTGGGTTTATGTTAAAGTACACAGACGAAACAACTGGTCCCAACCATACCAAACTGGCCCATATAAAGTTCTACAATCTACAGGAAGATCTGTCCAAGTCCAAAAGGATGCAACTAAAGTTTGGTATCACCTATCCCACTGCTTTAAGTCACCAACTGACCCAACTGAACGAACTCCAACTCAAATCCGCTCTGACCTTGCCATCGCATCTACCACCCAGGATGAAGCTGCCCATGCAGGACCGGATGCTGAAACCGACGAACAGCCTGATGACCCCACCCGACCCTCCGCCGCTGGGGCTCCAGAAGGGGAGGAAAAAGGGAGGAGATCGAGGAGATAGAGAAGAAAAAGGACAGTATAGGCCATATTATGATAATTTGTTAAATTTACAATGTGTAATCCTGATTACGCTGATTATACTATTTTCTGTTGTTATAGTATGGGAATATATTCTACTGACTGAGACTGATCTCGGACGGCTGGCAAACAACACGACAACCACAACGACCACTCACGGCACGACCAACTCAGCCAACCATACGGGTAAGACACAAGGAGCACTAAAACGGGCAAAGAAAGAACTTCCTAAAATTTCCAGAATTGAAAAATATTGCTATGAAGGCCAAACATGTAATGTTTTATTCGACGTATGTGAAATATTGGACTGTATGTCAAACATACCCGCTATAGATCATGTTTTTAATACCCAAATTGTTTGTAAAGACACTTGTCTGACCAGAACTAATAATTATGAGGACCACAAGGTCACAAACAACGCCAGAGCAATTTCTAGTACGGACGATCACCATAATATAGACCAAGGTGATTTTAGAACTGATCAACAGCAGAAAATTACCCTGACAAAGATCAGGAAAGATGAGGCATCTTATCAAGCAGATCTAAAGCATTGCAGAGGGAGTAAATCCCCTACTCAGCGATGCAACCCGGTAGTATTATCAATTCAAAATCCAGAAGTTAGTGATTCAGGAATATATGCTATAGGTTTCCAGTGCTCAAAAAACCCCACTGTTTCATGTAATCGGAGAATCAACTTAAATTTTGAAGGCTATATCCACATAACCATATTAGTAACTAATAAGATTGCTCCAGTGAATGAAATAAATTCTTTGACTGAAGCAATAAAAATAGAGACAGGATTGGAAATGACAGAAAACACTTGGTTGAAATGGGTACAATATACGGCCCATACTCTGACCACAGAAGATTGTATTGTATGTTCGGCTGCCAGACCACAACTAACTACTGCATCCATACCATATTCCAATAACAAGGACTTGACATGTATACTTAAGCTCTTTACTAGAAAATCGTTTGAACGGACTGATGAGTGTTATCAACTCCATGACAAGTTACCGGTTGTAACTTCAAAGGACATACCCACCACTTGGAAAATGGGAACTGTAATGTATACCTGTTTCCTTAGAGATACGATCACCAATGCAGACATGAGGACTGACAACAGAGTTGATATTGAGGGTTTCATTAATAATTTTTGTAATCAGACTTTCACTTCTGACAATTATGACAATTTTGCACTTTTGACTAACCAATCCATTTCACGAGCAGATATTTGGTGGTTATGTGCAGACTTTCGTCTATATGCAATACTATCTCCAACATGGTCAGGTGTGTGTGTGCCAATTATGCTAATTATCCCATTCACTATAGGTCCTACAGATTCATTGAACTTAAAACCGACCCAAGTTCTATATAAAACGGGACCGGACCATGTCCACAAGAGGTCCTTGTCCCCACAGCCTAAAGAAAAACCAAAAGGTTCCTTTAATAAAGACATTTATCTGAGCTCGATAGGGACGCCGGTGGGCGTGCCTAGTGAGTTCAAAGGTCAGGACGAAATCGCAGCAGGTTTCCTTTCAGCCATACTCCCCCACGTGACAGCTGCAAAAAATGTAGTATGGATTAACTACCTCTATTACAATCAACAGAGATTTATCAATTATACGATTGAAGCGATTGAAGGCATCGCTGAACAGCTTGGACCTACCTCATTAATGGCCTGGCAAAATCGAATCGCCCTCGACATGATATTAGCCAAAGAATCCTCTGTGTGTAGCATGTTCGGCGCTGAATGTTGCACTTTTATCCCCAACAACACTTCCCCTGATGGAAGTATTGCTAAAGCTTTGAATAAACTTAAGTCGTTATCTGCTGAATTTGCTAGAAACTCTGGTGTACCTGAACATGCCTGGACAAGTTGGTTTCACAAAATGTTTGGCCCATGGGCTGCGACAATTGTTTCCATTATCACTACCATAGTGACTGTAATTGCTATTTTAATTGTAATTGGCTGTTGCGTTGTCCCTTGCCTCAGAGGTTTAATAGAGCGTCTAATCGCTACTGCCCTGGAGCGAAGGGATCCTCCATCACGAATTCTGTTGCTTTCAGTCGATCCCTAATTTCGACTTACTGATACATTAATCTAGTCTAATCAAAACTGTACGAATTAAGTTCTGGCAGAATAAATGAATAATCTAAATTTTAAGCCCTAAGGTGTTGCTCCTTGTGACTTATTCTGCCGTCCGAGTTTTGTACAATGATTTACATGATATATTGACATAAAGACATTGAGATGTGTTATGCTCTATGAATGCTAAGGTTAAAATTGTTATGTTTAGATGATTAATTTTATTTGTAGAGGGAGCGTCTTGCCACTCTACTATGTAAGTGTGATCACATGTGTTTATGTGATCAAAAGGAGGGTATCTGTGGGGAAATATCTATTGTTATGAAATCCGTCAAAGGTCGTTAAGACTTCTGACATCTTGTTCTTGTGTTATCAATCTTCTAGTTACAAATAGATTGAGGTTTACGACAATTATTGGTGATATGACTTAGATTTATGCTGATTCAGTAAAAACTAGAGACATGTTGTTTTGTTAAACTAGGATTTGACCTGTGTTTTATTACCATGTTATGTGCCCCTGACACGCTGTCTTTACAAAGTTCCATACCTAAACGTCCTAAATGAGGGGTAATGGTTAACTAGTCTGTAGGATAAAATCACCTCAGTTTTGTACCTAGTCAGGAGACGGAGAATCATTACCTGTATACCCTGATGATCAACATTAAAGTGCCTTGCTGAACCAGCCCAGATTCCTGTATTCCTTCTACGAGGTCGAGAGAATTTCTTCCACAATCCTTGTCATCTTCACCAGTCTTCTCTCCTGGTCCTGCTTTGGAAGCTTCATCAGCGCCCTCTGCCTGCTCGTTCTGCATCATCCACGGACTCTCCGGGATGCTAGCGATGCTGATCCGATGCTTCATGCTCTGAATCAGTGCCACAGCCACATTTCAGATCTCTGTGTGCGATGTTGATGCTGAGGAGATACTGAACAGCGGCACAGAGCTGGACAAAGAACTTTCTACTTTGGTCCGCAGACAGTGGGCCTTTTGCTTTAATGTACGCAGAGGTCTCCATTCACACACAACTCCATCACCACAAACACCTGCACATGGATAACAACAAAAGCATGTTATATTATACAATTTTTTAAATGTATTAAACATGGGTCAGTTTGTTGCCCAACATAACATGTACATAGATTTGTTTCAGCAGGGATTGAATCATCAGCCTTGGTGTTAGTATTGGTGGTGTTAGTATTTTTGTTACTTAGCCAGTGTTCATGGGTCTGGTGGACCCGCTAGAGCTTGGGGTTTTCAAAACAACACAATCAAACAATTTTATGTGAAAATACTCAACAGATGTTTACTTAATCACAATTACAAGCCATATGAACAGCAATCATGGTTAATATTTGCCCTTTACCTTTTATAGAACACATTTATGGATTAATGTGCAACTCGTTTTTTAAATAAAATGTAATATAAATATGAAAATCAGTTATAATCAAGTGAAGTGAGTGGAAAAAAACACATTTACAAATGAAGCAAGATGTTTCACAACTACTGATTTTATTCATTTGAACTTCATTAGACATATAACTCGTTTACGTTAGTTTACATAACACAAGTTGAACATATACAGTAACAATATCAGTCTCATCACATCAGCCCCACTGAATTCTTCTGAAGCCTATACCGTACAAAACATGAAGGGCAGAGTTTTACAGTGTGTGTGTTGCATATGTATTTGTTACACTTGTTGCATGTATATTGAGTTTTCCTGTCCAACTTGGGTCCACAGACTTCACAGCGCTTCTTTTTGTTTCTGCTGGCCACAACCTAGAATAATGAAAAGATCAGAAATGTTACTAACACTTCTCTCTGTTGCAAAGCATACATGACATACTGCAACAGCATCACACACTTACTTCAGGTTCATCAGATGGTGGTTTTGTAGGTCGGGTGGATGGGGCACCAGCATTCTCCTCTTGAATTCTCCTCACAATGGCTGCAGAAGCTGGTGTTCGTGGAACATGTT